>RXON01002324.1:0-42930 GCA_009667805.1 Leptobrachium leishanense
CTTAATTGACTCACTTAAGGTAAATTGATGTCAATTAAGGTTCTTAATTCTGATTGGCTGAATCCCGCGAAAAAAACAGTCCGCACACTGATTTACGTGCGCTACGTTACTGCACGCGTATTACTCTTCATTTTGCGCGTCATTTTTACGAATGTTATTTTTTGACGGATGAGAAAATGCGTTTGGATCGTAATACGTTAATTTTCACGCGATAACGCTGGACGGATGCGTGCAAGCAAATTTGTGCTGCGCGAACGAAGTTGCGCAAATGAAATTGCGCGAACAATGTAATAGGGGCCGTAGTATTTTCTACTTAATATCTTTTACTAGCTTAAGTACCCGTCGTGGCCCAGGCTTTTTACAGTTGAAACCTTGTGGTGGAGAGGTAAAGAAAATATTAATTTTTCCTTGTATATTTCATACTTTTCATAGTATTTTTTTAATTTTTATTTAGCTCAAGGGCTTAAAGGCCTGTGGTGAAAAACCTTACTGCAGTACTTGATGATACTCTATATTGTTAGATTCTACCATCCACAAAAAATAAAGAAATTGTTTGGGGAACATACTTTTGAGCATGCAACATAACATGGGCATAACATGCCCATGGGAGAAAAAGGGAGAGCTCAAATGAATTCCATAGCATTGAACAGATTGCCCTTGTGACTTGTTGATGGCTATCGAGAATGACGGTTATACTGGGAGCTGTAGTCTTAAAATTGAAAAGGTAGATCGGAAGGAATCAGAGAGGTATGCGCAGAATAAACACTGTTTCGCCCTCTCTCTTCCCGGTGACGATAGTTGATTCCAGCACATTCAGCAACATCTTTTTCACACAACGTCAGGACCCATTGCGTAACCTCAGTGGGTCTAGGTTTTGTACATAGGCGTGCGCAGCCTATTGCATTAGGGTGTGCAACCAAAAGCTCAAACACATGAAAGTATATATATATATATATATATATCCTTATGCATACATACACTCTCACGCATTCAGCCTAAATATATCATTACTATGTGTATAATTCAGAGGTGCAGCAACCCTGGCCATCCAGCTGTTTTTGAACTACATTTCCCATGAGTCTCAACTAACCCAATTAGTGGCTGAGCATTGTGGCTGATTGTGTTTTATGACTATCAGGGTTATTCAGAGAGAGGTGAAACTCAGGAGAGTGACTGGAGAAGTGAAAATTCTAGGTCAAAATAGCCAAACCAGAAATATTCTCCCATTTATCACTTTCCAAATCGGCTATTGATTTTCACCTTTCTCTGAATAACCCTGAGAAAGATGAAAGCCAGGAGAAGACCACAATCTAGACCAAATAGCCGATTTGGAAAGTGAGATAAATGGGAGACTTTTTCTGGTTTGTCTATTTTGACCTACAATTTTCACTTATCCACTCATTCAGAGTTTCACCTTTCTCTGAATAACCCTGTATGTTTAATCCCAAGGTGAGAAATAACATTGCTTTAGATGTTAAAAGTGGGCAATGAGGAAAATTGTATTTTTTCCACATGATCGTGTTTGGTCTCATCAGAAAGGCCAGGCTCTGACCTCTCCAATGACACCTAACTTAACATTGTGGAGTGTAAAGAATGGAGATACAGGGGTCCATAGGACCCCCCCCCCCACCTCTCCCCGCACCGGTACAGTGGTTTTTGTTTGAGATGAAACAAGGGGCAATAACGCAGACTCTGACCTATCCATTGAAGCCCCAAATGACCCTGTAGAATTTACGGTACCAGAGATACAGCAGCCCAAAGGACACCAGTATCTCCAGTAAGGGGATTACACGGGGGGAGTAGGTACGACTCTGACATCATCACCCTTAAGCGATTATATCTGTGTCCAGGGGAAGTCCCACAGTGAGGGACAAATGTCTGTGAAATAATAAAGAAATGGCAAGGAGCTGCAGGACCTCAACAACGTGCTAAGTACATCCTCTGCATGCATAAAACATGTGGATGCGCTCAGCACGTCATCAGCAGCAAAAAGGTTAAATGGGGAAAAAAGGGGGTCAAATTTGAGTAAAGTGCCCATTTAACCTCTTGCTGCCCCGCACCAATATTTAGTCTCCTACCTGTACCTCATGATGCTGCCAAGATGCTCACTGTCATTCTTACTTTGTGGAGTGCAGGCAGCAGATAATGTGGTGATTCTACAAGCAATACCATCCCTTTGGGTGCAGAGCAAGGGGGCAATGCCAGACTGCAACAAGGACACAGGCACAGAATTTTACACACAGCAGTCTGTTTAAAGACAAATACATTCATTTACACACACAGCCATACATTCACATACATCCACTACACCCCGGGGGTATGTAGCAATAAAACTTACGCTCATACACACTGCACATTACTGTATCACAGAGCTCCACAGCAATAAAACTCACAGTAATGCGGTGTGTATGAACATATCACAGAATCCACTGCCATGAAACTCTCTGTAATGTGCAGGGCATATAAGCGTATCTCAGAATCCACTGCCATGAAACTCTCTTTAATCTGCGGTGCATATAAGCATATCACAGAATCCACTGCCATGAAACTCTCTGCATTGTAATTGAATTTCAGCAGGCATGGGATAGGCATAAGGCTATCCTAAACAAAAGATAAATCCAGGGAAAGTATCCATGTAATTGGGCAGACTAGATAGGCCGAAAGGTTCTTATCTGCCGACATTTTCTATGTTTCTATATGCGGTGCGTATAAGCGTATCACAGTATCCACTGCCATGAAACGCTCTGTAATGTGCGGTACGTATAAGTGTATCACAGAATCCACTGCCATAAAATAAAATTTTAATACTTAAAAATGTATAAAAGTTGCCTTCTCTCCTGCTTACCTCTTTTGCAGGGAGGGGGTTGAACATGTCTATTGGCAGAGGAGCGGATGGTCCGGTCTGGTCCTGTGTAACTGGACCGCTTCATCTCAAGTCCAGCCTGTACTTCCCTGGTGGTCCGGTGGCTGTGGGCTCTGCAATGCAATCTGTGCTTCATGCACAGAACGCATAGCAAGTCCCACACTGGACTCGTGCGCCGGCGATCTCTGATCAGGGCTGGACTGGGACAAAAAATTGGCCCTGGACTTTATCCATGAGAGTGGCCCACTTCAATTATGCAAACACGCATGACCGGAATAAAATCTCTATGGGCGGAGCTAAGGATTTATTTGTATTTTGAGGCATTTAATGAAATGAAATTATATTTTATATTATTTTATAATCTGTGCAAGTTCTGTGCTTTGGGTTTCCCTGCATTTCGTCGCTCTTCAGTGATTCCAAGCGCAGGTGCCAGACCCTGGAGTCAGTGCAGCCCCAGCTCCTCATGGTCTCGTGGGGGTAGGGTTGCCAGCATTTTCTTCAGGCATAACCCGAGGATGCTCGTGTTGTGCAGCAATTTTTTTACTGTATGTGTGGCAAAGTGCCAAGGAAAATTGGCAGTGAAATGTATGGCAGGCTGGTATTACATATGAGACTCAGACTGATATTACGGCACACTGGTATGCATATCAGACTGGTATTACAGTACACTGGTAATATGGCAGACTGCTATTACAGTACACTGGTTATATGGCACACTGGTGTGGCAGACTGGTGTTGGGGCAGACTGGTGTTGGGGCAGACTGGTATTACAGTACACTGGTAATATGGCACACTGGTATGCATGGCAGGCTGGTATTTCAGTACACTGGTTATATGGCACACTGGTATGCATGGCAGGCTGGTATTACAGTACACTGGTTATATGGCACATTGGTATGCATGGCAGGCTGGTATTACAGTACACTGGTTATATGGCACACTGGCACTGGTATGCATGGCAGGCTGGTATTACAGTACACTGGTTATATGGCACACTGGTGTGGAAGACTGCTGTTCTGGCCCACTGGTAATATGGCAGACTGTTATGGCACACTGGTGTTTATGGCAGACAGGTGTTAGGGGAGACAGGGGAGACTGGTGTTGGGGCAGACTGGTGTTGGGGCAGACTGGTAATGTAGCACAGGATGGAGATTGGGGAGAGAGAGGTGGAGGTGGGGGTGAGAGGAATGGATGGAGAGAGAGATGAATATACAGAGAGAGGTAGATAAACAGACACAGATCCCCTTATACTTACCTGCAGGCTCTGTCTCTGCATGCTGCCTCCCTCTGGGGTCCATGCTGCCATCACATGCTTCTCCCCCTTCACACGAGCTGTTCCCTCCAGGCTCGTCTGAAAGTCTAGGTCGAACTTCCGGGTTAACTAACTGTCTGGGCGCCGCCTGCTGGCATCAACAGAGCATTGCAAGCTGGTAGATGTAGTTTGAGGCTGGTTTTCTGCAATATTCAGAAAGCCAGACTAAAACTACATCTCCCAGCATGCAGGTGATGCCAGCAGGCGGCATCCAGACAGTAAATTAGTCCAGAAGTTTGGCGCTGTGGGTTGCTACACCTCACCAACAGCAGACCGCTTGACAAGTATCGCCGCGCTCGAGGCCAGTGTGGGACGTGCTCTGCGTTTTGTGCACGAAGCACAGATCGCATTGCAGAGCCCACAGCCACAGGACCACCAGGGAAGTATAGGCTTGCCTGCCTTGCAGAGGCCAAGGGTCCCGGCGGCTGTCCGTGGGATGCGGCCAGCCGGGACCCAGAGTGTGCCATGGGTGGGATTAGAGTGTGCCTAGGCACACCTGGCACACCCCATGCGCACGCCTATGGTCCTGTAGTAGCATGATAGGACACCCAACTTTAAGTCAAAGGCGATGTGGTGACATCCAGGAGTGTCGAGGGAATTCAGGAATTCCGGTGGGAAACTGATAGCCTCATCGGCATCCACCACAATGTCAATTGATTAGTAGTCAGTTACAGAGTCCGATATCATATCGAGAGTCAGGTTGTTCATGGTATTGACATTTTTCGCTGCAAGGATGACAGTTTCACCCAACCAGCTCTGTAATTGTTTGAAGTGATAAGATATACTACGCCTATCAGTTCTGCAACAGATGATATGATTTTGCAAAACTCTAAGGCTGGGTTCACACCCGGGCGTAGCGCTGCGTCACCCAATGCGCGTGTTTTTTTTACGCGCGTTCGCGCATACAAAAAAACGCGCGTTGCAGCGCGTTCGCGGCTATGATATGGCCGCGAACGCGCTGCTGTATGCCCGAAAAGAAGCTCCCGAACTTCTTTTTGCGTTGGCCGTTTTACGCGCGTTCCTGCGCGCTGTAAAACGCTTAGGTCTGAATGGGTCCCATAGCAAAGCATGGGATTTCCCCGTTCCTGCGTTTTAAAGCGCGCACGAACGCGCGTTAAAACGCCCAGGTGTGAACCCAGCCTAAGGGAAATTTACTGTAATAATGGAAACAGAAGAAAAACATGACCACCCACTGTGCGAAAAATAATAAAATAAATTAATACGTATCTGCGTTCTGCAAAGCACTGTCCTCAAGTGCTGAAGCAATACAAGGTAAAAGGAACGGTATCTGTAAAATAAATTACAACACCAATAGTGCAGATAGCAGAAAAAATGTTAGCATTCAAGCCCCTGCTTAAATAGAACTCACAAGATGTGAATGAATACTGGGCATGTAACAAGTCTTTAAATGTTACCCCTCCTGGTCGGAATGGAAGATATGCAGTCTCCTGGGCTTAGTCAGCAAGAGTTGGCACCATGGACTCCTTCCAGAAAACGCACCGCCAGGGGCATCCAAAATTAGAGAGACTCTAATTGAATGAAAGTTCTTGCAGGTTCTTGGTAAAATGGAATTTATTGTAATAACAAAATAAAATACATTCCAACGCATTTCATCTCTAAAAACAGAGACTTCATCAGGGAAATATGTATGAAGAAACAAAAAAGAAATTTACTGTTGCCAGATGACTCAACAGGTAGCCTACCTTCTCCAATTTCCAAAAGTTTGTCTGCGAAGTCTTGAGCAGTTTTATCCCCCAAAACTACTCACATGTAGTTTTTCCGGCAGCTGCTCTGCGCTCTGATCGATGGCTGCTCGGGTTTCTCCGGCTTTTTCGTTGGGGTTAATGCAGATGTTTTTGCGGGTTTCGGTATGCGTTCGCCGGGTTTCGCTGTGAATTTTCGTCGGCTTTTGCGGCGGCTTTTCCCTGCACTACGACGGCCCTGTGGTGCTTGTTGAATACACCGCAGGGTCGCCGAAATGGGATCGCCAAATCCCACCGAATTGAAGAGAACGAAAAGTCACCGAACATGTGGTGACTGTTCGATTCTCTTTGAATAACCCTGTAAAAGTTATGAACAAATACAGTGAAGCACCCACAACAATAATTCGATAGTGCTCCTTCAACCTCTTTGTACCAAAATGGTGGTCTCCCCAAAAACCAGATATCTATAAACAATACATATGCATATGGTTCAGCGTCAATCGCCGAGTGACTGTGAGCAAAGGAAAATAACATACATACATATCCATAAAATAATCCTAGTTTCTTCTTATCAATACATGAAAGATAAAAAATGTAACCAATCCAATATAATGTAATATCTATAGCAAAATATAAAATAGCGCAACGCTGTATATTCTAGTAATTGAAGGGAAAGCCAAGCAGAAATTATTCCAAAACCTGTCGTTAGTCAATAGCGTGGGCCCAGTGGCCTCAGTTGAAGGTAACCCTAACCAACATGAATGAAAACATTATTGAACACTGGGCTAAGTAAATACTGGGAATAAAAATAAACGTAATTTTTAATTCTAGTCAAAGTATAAAAACCACAAAATGGACAATAACAGCTTGGATTCCAATATTGTTGAATGGATTAGGCAGTGGCTGAGTGACAGACAACAGAGGGTTGTGGTAAATGGAGTTTATTCGGCGCAAGGTCTTGTTACCAGTGGGGTACCTCAGGGGTCAGTACTTGGACCCATTCTCTTTAAAAAATTTATTAGTGATATTGCAGAAGGTATTAATGGAAAAGTATGTCTTTTTGCTGATGACACAAAGATTTGCAACAGGGTTGACGTTCCTGGAGGGATCAGCCAAATGACAAATGATTTAGGTAAACTAAAAAAATGGTCGGAGTTGTGGCAATTGAGTTTTAATGTGGATAAGTGCAAGATAATGTACCTGGGACGTAAAAACCCAAGGGCTGAATATAGAATATTTGATACAGTCCTAACCTCAACATCTGAGGAGAGGGATTTAGGGGTCATTATTTCAGAGGATCTAAGGGTAAGTAGTCAATGTAATAGAGCAGCAGGAAATGCTGGCAGAATGCTTGGTTGTGTAGGGAGAGGTATTAGCAGTAGGAAAAGGGAAGTGCTCATGCCACTGTACAGAGCACTGGTGAGACCTCACTTGGAGTACTGCGTGCAGTACTGGAGACCGTATCTCCAGAAGGATATAGGCCTCTTAGAGAGAGTTCAGGGAAGGGCTACTAAAATGGTGTACGGCTTGAAGGAGAAAAGTTACCAGGAAAGGCTTAATGATCTTAACATGTACAGCTTGGAAAAAAGACGAGACAGAGGAGATATGATAGAAACATTTAAATACGTAAAGAGAATCCACAAGGTAGAGGAAGGGAGTATATTTAAAAGGAAACAAAATAGCAAAACAAGAGGACATAGTCTTAGATTAGAGGGGCAAAGGTTTAAAAGTAACATCAGGAAGCATTATTTTACTGAGAGGGTGGTGGATACATGGAACAGTCTTCCAGTAGAAGTGGTAGAGGCCAAAACAGTAATTGAATTTAAGCAAGCATGGGATAGGCATAAGGCTATCCTAAACAAAAGATAAATCCAGGTAAAGTATCCATGTAATTGGGCAGACTAGATAGGCCGAAAGGTTCTTATCTGCCGACATTTTTCTATGTTTCTATGTTTCTATGACAGTAGCAAAATTTTGCACACACCAAATGATAGATAAAACCCAAGCCACACTCTTCTGATTATATGAGCCGGTCCCTAAATCAGATGTATAGAATGAGATATGGAATAAGGGCCTTCGAAGGTCCGTGGCTATAAGAAAGTGAAGGAAAGTGAAAATATATATACTCAAGACTAATACCTGGAAGGTTTACAACTATCTAGGAAAATAAGAGACATATAGCAATACTGAGTTAAAGCTATCAAAGAAATCATGCAAGTAGTAGTATAAAATATTTTCCTGCGGGTAATACTGGGAGCGCTCCCTAGTCAGTTAACCCCCGGTAAACTCAATTCTTAGTGGATATGGAAAGGAACGAAAAAATGATTTTAAAAATGCACTCATCACTCTCTGCAATTTGTCAATATATATGGCATCATCATCTGGAACATAAACAGAGTGACATGCAGCTCAAACAGATAAGTCAAAGCCTGCCATATTGGGCCATATATTGAAGAGCCGATCGGTTATGGGACCCCCTGGTGATATGGTAACAACAGGATGAAGAGATTTTTGACATACAGCGGAGGAGAGTCTCACTATAATGATTTGAATAACATTTCCGCTTTCCAGTTTAGAATGCATGCATAAGATGTGCCCAGATGGTGGACTTTGACTCCATACTTCCATATTCCAGCAAGAGGTGCAGAGGGACTGCGCATAACCAAGATGGCGGCCGGAACTCTGATCGGAGTCTTGACACTCACCCCAAACAATTAATGAACCTAACTAAGGGTAATATTATAATATATATATAGAGGTAGCAGGACACTGTGAAAAAGGATACCAGCTGAAAAAGCCACGTGTGTATGTGGCGAAACGCGTTCCGGGTTGTTTATATTTTAAATAAAGCACTTTCTATTATGTCTACTGACCTCTGTAGTAAAGTTTCAGTGGATTTTTTCTAAAAAGACCACATACCCATGAACAAGAGCCTATGACGGCTTCAACTATTGTAAGTTGGCAATTGGCTATTTTTTATATTTTAAACAAGGAATTTATACAGTTACGCTAGGGGAGTACCCCAGTATGTCTATTTTGGATTTCAAGAAATAAAGTGATCGAGACCTGTATATGATACAAGGTGGTTGGGTACCTGAGAAGAAATTAAGGGAAAACCTGGAGGCCTTCTCCACCTAGAACTGGTGTACAGTATGGCTCATAAAAGTGAGAGTGGATGAATATAGATTTTTTATCTGGGGTTATATTTTGATATACATATTACGCTATATTGAATTTGTTATAGTTTTTATCCTTCATGTATTGATAATAAGAACCTAAGATTATCTTATGGATATGTTTATATATAGTGTGTGATTTTCCTTCACACAGTCACCCGTGATTGGCGCTGTACCATATCCAAATGCATCATAATAAAAGTGTTTACCTCTGATTAGTTTTGCAGTATAATGTTTGTCTGTTACAGTATCTTTATGAATCATGTTATATGTGGTTATTACGTGCCTTCTTCCAATCAATGCTATTGTTCATGTACACATGGTACAAATGAGCTTGTGAACTGTATAATCGAGCTTCTGTAGTGTAGGCGCACAGCTGTGATAATTCAATTTCATCTTAAACTTGGCTTTAAATACACAGAAACCCCAGGTACCATGCCTTTACTATTTTTCGGGGGAAGATCTGAACTTTAAAATGGTGACAATTTGAATCATGCATACACCAAACAGTATGGGGTCGGGATCAGTTATAATCTTGGTCCTACCTCAATAGTGCCAGCTTAAACATAGTTAAATAGTATTTTTGGTTTCTTCGTGCTACACTCCTGAAAGAAACGCACAATGAGTGCTTTTATTATTGTGTTACTATTGACTAAAAAGTTGGGGAATTTTTGCCCCAGTACAGGATTAATAGGAGTTTTCTACCCTATCTCTCTATTCTGGCTGTTGCATGTATTGTTATCAGGGGAATATGTTTCTAAGAAGCATTGCTTCAATATAACAAGTATGTTCACAAGAGGAATTGCTTTAATTTTACTTGCTCGGGATCATTGGCCAATTACACCATAAATCATTTCTGGTGCACATCGGCTACTTTCAATAGGGCTTTTATTTCCCTAACATAATACGTCAAGAAGATGTTAAGGTGGCAGGAACCAATATAAAATATGTAAACTTTATTAATCGGCATGTTACAAGGAAAAACACATTATATAAAACATGTAACAACAACACACACACACACAAGTGAAAGGAAGAGAGCAATGAAATATAAACATCAAGTCAACAAATATGTGGTATCTCAATACAGGCGATCCTCGAATAACACTTTTCATATAATAATCTGTTCATCATTGTATATACTAAATTCTAAAAGAAAACCACGGAACAATGCCCATAGTGCCCATTTCTAATCATCCAAAAGTCAAGGTATATGGGAATATATCACCAACACACAGTCTATCCAGACATAAATCTGCAACCGGTCAAAAATAATGTGCAAAAATCTAATTAACATACCAAATGACTAATATTAATATAATGAAAAAATATACAATTGATATATACTATATTGCCAAAAGTATTCGCTCACCCATACATACGCGAGTCAAGGCAGGTGAATGAATACTTTTGGCAATATAGTCTACATATGCATATGTCCCCCCCCCCTGACAATCCTAAAGGGAAGGAAGGGTAAAGGCATAGGAGAGGAAACGGCTAACCTATCCCATTTTTCTCTTATTGTTTGCTATCCCATTTTTCTCTTATTGTTTGTTTTTTGCGTGTCCAGTAGTGTGTATTTTGTCACTGTTAAATTTTTTAATGGAATACCAATAAAAGTTATTACATTTGTATCATTAGAATTAAAATTTACTTCTTTCACTCCATTAGGTTAGTCTAGTCTTTCCTTCTAATTCTATTTTTAGGGTTGCAGAAAGTCTTTTTGTTTTTCCAGAACTAATAATCATAATCTTAAACATGACATACTCCAAAGACTAACATCACTTGAAAGTACAGAAAATATTTTTTTGAACACTATTCTGACGCGTTCAGTGACCAGGAGCTACTAAATGTAAATTTTCAAGTAATAACATCTGGGAGACGCTGCACAATATCGGCTACTACAGTCTATAAGACTCTATGTATGCAAGCTCGACCTTGCGAAAGCTTGCGTAAGAGTGGTCAAAGAAGGTTACTGGAGACTATGAAGGTTATTCAGAAAACGACCGTGTCGCAAAACCTGGCAAAATTCAGCAACTAATGTCAGTACTTCACAAAAGAAAACTCTAAACAAAGACTTGTCACTGTGAAGTTTCTCCTACGGTTATTTGGTTGTTTGGATTATTCTTTTGTGAGGCATCGGCGATTGTCACCATTGCAACAACAGGGATTTTTGCCATGTTAACACTTAATCAGTGATATCGAAAAAAGCAACAGCCTCTCCAGCCGAGTCATTAAGTTAACAAGTGGAACTGTTATTGAATGGGGCAATAGCACTTAACAGTTCAGTTAGAATAATGTGTTTTGTGGGAATGTGGGCCTGTAGACATCTCATTTCTAAATTTCATCTAGACATTTGATCTTTTCACACTACTTATTATTTCATTAATAAACTATGTAATATGTTCATTGTTTGCACACATTTTTAAACCCCCTTTAACCTTCACAGTTATAATAGAAGGTCATTTTCAAGATGCTCACCTTATCCATGTGCTGTCAAGGAAACCTAGATCATTTTTAATTAGTTTATTTCTACAGGAATATTACAGCTATAAATGAGTGGTTTATATTAGCTAATGTTCCCATTTCTCATCTCATCTCTATTAATAGTATTTAGTGTGATGCAGCCTTTAAAAGTCAACTAATGTATTAAAATAGATAAGTCGTGATGATAATATAAACAATCGATTACTGATGAGGCGAATAAGCATTTAGCATTAGAGGAAACATTTGTGTAACATTGAAATGTGAATATTTACACATTTTAAATATGATATTTTTCCCTAAATATTACTTTTCTATTATGAAAATAGGCATATTATATATATAATTAATTCATAGAAAATAGTTATGATTCTGAATGTATATTTAAATAAAACTAGCAAGAAGATTTATTTTCTTATCCCAATGAAGAATGAGAAATATAAATGTTTATCAGCTTAACCCCTCAGTAGCCTAGTAGCTTCTCTGAAACTTCAACCATATTGAAGCACCTCTGGGGGTTTCCGCCCTGAAGGACTCCTGGACATTTCAACCAACTTTGGACTTAAAATTTTAGACATCAGCAGCAGAGATGTGATCCCCTTCTATATATTTCATACAAAGCTGTTTTATTTTGATACTGGCAATTTTTCCCACTATTGATATTTTTTTCAAAATATTGATAGAGGTTTGTTAGTCACTATACGTAGAATAGTTTGATTCATCATTAAAGTATCTAGGTTTTTTGGTTTAGATTTTATTTTTAGAAATATGTCTATTACATGTTAAGATTTTAATGTCTTGATAAGGTTAAGATAAGCTACATAAATGAATGATTCCTATGTAGAAATCGCTGAAATGCACCGAAGTTCACTGTCAATTGGCCTGTGGTGCTGAATCCAATTCAGCACAGAACAGGTTAATGGACAGGGAAATAATTTTTTCATGTGTGAAACATTAAAAAAATTTGATTCGTCTTAACATATTGATCCGAATCGATTAGATACAAATTGTTTAGTTTCCAATGCGATTTGGACTAAATCGATACATTATTTCAGAAGTACTACTGAAATACGAATCAACAGAATTTGGGACTAATTGCAATTTGTTACAAAACTCTCACCTCTACTATCCCATATGTTCTCTTATTTATTATGATTGGGATATTTTTTTTATGGTTAGATTATATTGATTATTTATGTGGTTTATACTCTGTATATGAATATAGGAATTATTGTTTTTTTCACCTGCACCTAGTTGTCTGATAATCCCTTTTTTGTATACTATAGACTTTAGACCTAGTAGTTTGGCTTGAGAAAGGCCACCAGTCAGCCGAAACGTTGCATCTTTTAATGAATAGACGTGCCTGAACGCAGTGGGATTGTGTCAGGGATTGTACCGGGGTGGTACAGAGGTGTCATGGTACTGAGCCCCAGATGCGGTGATGCACCAATACAGGGGTCCGCGGTAAGTGGTGAGGTTGCTGCAGGAGGCAGCAAAAACAAATACCTTTGGAGCAGAGGGATAGGACACGTAGAGGACTTGATGAAGGGGAATCAGGAAACAAACTAGGACTGCAGGATCTTGAACACACACAGGATACCGGAGGGTATGGATACACTGGAAAGGTTGGTAACACTGGCAGGAATTGGGGTTTTGGAATCACAAGAAAGCCACAGCATAGGTTTGCTCTTTCTGGAAGCAGATAACTACTAATGCAGGAGCAAGGAGCAAGGAGCAGTAGGGTTGTGGTTCTTTTATTTCAGGCAAGTCACATGACCTAGTGTGTGTTTTGGTATTTTAACTTTTTTTGTGCTGGATCACAACACTGAAAATAAACAGGACAGGCATAAAACAGGACTTGAAGTGCAGGCACAGATCAGATGCACCATACTTGAAGGGGGCTCCCCAGGCATAGTTCAGGGGCCTGACCGATTGTGTGCATGTCTTTTCATTTTTCTATGCAATTGACTAGTTATTTGGCCCAGTATAATTGTAGTACATGTGCATCCTCACCTTTTGAGTCTTAAGCCTTTATTCAAAACAAGTAAAAAGATCAAAAGTGCAAGAAAGAAATAAAAACAGTGACCAAATTGTCTGCAAATGCCATTCTCTATGATATTGTTATTCAGCAGGATAGACCTAACTTTTGGTGGATAAATACATACAGGAGGCAGGGAATGTTATTGAAGAATGAATAGACTAAGCTTACACTCTTAATAACAAAGTGAATCTAACCATAATGTCTGTATTGAAAGAGAATCAGACCTTCAAGGTTCTGAGGACAGTACACTAGGACCAGTGGCAGCCAGGGCCACCATCAGGGCAGCGGCAGCGGCGTCGCCCTTTTACAGCGAGTCCGAATCCAGAGTGTGGGGGCCTCCCAAGAATACTGCTTTGGCTCCGCCCCCTCCAGTCAGTGAAGCTGCACACCTGAGTCGGAGGGCCTGGGCTGAAGAAAGAAGATTGAAGAAAAGAAGAGAGAAGAAAAGAAGATAGAAAGAAAGAAGAGCTGAAGGAAGGAGGACATGGAAGGAAGACGGTGGAGTGGGAGCCAGGGCCCAGCCCAGACCCAGGGCCCAGACCCCAAGGCCCAGACCCAGGGCCAAGACCCAGGGCCAGACCCCAAGGCCCAGACCCAGGGCCCAGACCCCAGGGACCAGACCCCAAGGCCCAAACCACAGGCCAGACCCCAAGGCCCAGACCCAGGGCCCAGACCCCAAGGCCCAGACCCAGGGCCCAGACCCCAATGCCCAGACCCAGGGCCAGACCCCAAGGCCCAGACCCCAAGGCCCAGACCCAGGGCCCAGACCCCAGGGACCAGAGCCCAGACCCCAAGGCCCAGACCCAGGGCCCAGACCCCAAGGACCAGCCCCAGAGACCAGACCCCAGGGAGCTGACCCCAGGCCAAACTAAGTGCCCGTACCCCAGGGACCAGGGCCCAGGCCAGACCCTGGGCCCAGGGACCAGGCCCAGCCTAGACCCAGAGCCCAGACCCCAGGGCCCAGACTCCAAGGCCCAGACCCAGGGACCAGGCCCAGACCCAGAGCCCTGACCCCAAGGCATAGCCCCAGGGACCAGACCCCAAGGCCCAGCCCCAGAGACCATACCCCAGACCCCAAGACCCAGCCCCAGGGTCCAGACCCCAAGGCCCAGCCCCAGGGAACAGACCCCAAGGCCCAGACCCAGGGACCAGAGCCCAGGCCCATGGACCAGGCCCAGCCCAGACAACAGACCCCAAGACCCAGGGCCCAGGCCAGACCCAGGGCACAGACCCCAGGGACCAGACCGCAGACCCCAAGGCCCAGACCCAGGGACCAGAGCCCAGACCCCAGGGCCTAGTCCCAGGGACCAGAGTCCAGACCCAGGGCACAGACCAGACCCCAAGGCCCAGGGACCAGGCCCAGCCCAGACCCCAAGGCCCAGAGCACAGACCCCCAAGGCCCAGGGCCCAGACCCCAAGGCACAGACCCCAAGGCCCAAACCCCAAGGCCCAAACCAGACCCAGTACCCAGCCCAGGGACCAGGCCCAGACCCTGACCCAAAAGACATCATATACAGCCTGTTACTGTGAAGTTATTGCTGTGGATTCTGTGATACGTTCATACACACACCGCACATTACTGTGAGTTTTATTGCTGTGGATTCTGTGATACACACATACACACTGCACATTACTGTTAGTTTTATTGCTGTGGTACTATGTTATGTCCTTTTTTTTGAAGGGGAGAAAAGCTGTTAGAGGTTGTGGGAGTGCTGGGGGACCATCATGAGGTTCAGTAAGGGGCCCCATCATTTCTGATGGCTGCCCTGGTGGCGGCTCTAGGAATAATATATATATATATATAGTTAAATTTCAATTTTAGATAAACAATAACAAATTCCCTAATATAATTACCATATTTGGATGCCATAAACCTTTTTCAAGTTTCATCTTATATATCAAAATTGAAGTAAAATGCTGCGCTATGCTGTGCCACGCTGCGCTACGCCATGGCGAGAGACACCAAAATCAGCGACAAAGCAATGCAGCGTCAGGTCATGTCTAAATATCCTTTCTTAGACAGACTGTTTTATTAGATTTCAAAGAACTTATAGCCAATCAGCATACAGATAGATTTCTACGTCAGAGTTTAACCAACAGTGAGACAAAGATTACTACATATGATTCAGAGATGGCTTTTCTCTAGCTTACACTGTCCACACATCCTTTCCTGCACAGACAGGAAATCGGCTAAATTCCACCAGCCGCATCCTATGCAAGAAAAAGACATATACAATGTGACACTCAAAATGGGAGGGGGGGATTTCACACTAATGCATATTGAAATATGGCACGTATCTCAATTACAAATAATTGAAAAACTACCTACCATATTAAAATACCTTTCAATCGTCTCATTGATCACATATACAATCGTGATTACTAAATGGATAAAACAAACTAGGCAATTAAACTAATTATACCTGGGGCCATAATATCCTCGCCTAATACCTCTAGATCAGTGGTTCTCAACCTTTCTAAAGCTGTGACCCCTTAATACAGTTCCTCATGTTGTGGTGACCCCCAACCATTACATTTTTTGATGTCCACAATTTAGGTTTAGAATCATTATATTTAAGATTAAATTTGTAAGTCCTACACTGTTCACCTGAGTTGGATGTACATACCCTCAAATTAAAGCTGACAGTCTGCAGTTAAAGCACATTGTGTTTGTTTCATTCCAACTCCATTGTGGTGGTGTATAGAACCAAAGATGTTAGAATTGTGTCGATGTCCCAATATTTCTGGACCTGACTGTATATGCAAGATATTTGCCATAAAAGGTGTATGGGGGTCCGGGTAGTGCTCTGGGGGACAGGAAACAAGGACAAAACGTTTTTAAAAAAACATTTTTAAAGGAACAGTGAGTTTTCCATGAAATAAGGGTTAAAAATAAAAACGAAAAATTCCTTCAAATATCGTGCCTAGGAGGTCCCCATAACTTGCGACCTGTGAAGTGGCGGATTTGTAGGATGTATAGAAACGTTTAAAAACAAAAAAATAACATTTCAAATGACGGTAAATTGTTTTTCTTTAATCTATTCATTAGACATGTGCACAGCACAAAATTTCGTTTTGAACTAATGGATTAGTCCTAAAATGCAATTTATTTAGTTGCTAAAGAAATTCGTTTTCAGTTATTTAGTATGAAAACTAAATTTCATTCATCCGAAAACCAGTGGATACAATTACTATTGTAGTGGCTCCTCAGAGGGCTGAGATCGCTGCTTGTTACAGTATCTCTCACTCTCAGCACAATGTGGGCCATTTTATATAGTTGGTGCTAACTTAACCAGAGCTGTTGTAAACTCCCAGAGCCATTATAGCCTATGGAGGTTTTCAGTTTACAACAGCTCTGGTTAAGTTAGCACCAACATTGTAATACTGCCCCGTATCAGGCAAAGCTGTTACAGTAACTGACTGCTGCTCATCACAGCGCTCAGAGTTTCAGTAAAACTAGTAAATAATATTTTTATATATATATATAAGCGGTTAGAACAATATTATTTCCTTGTTTTACTGAATCTCTGAGCGCTGTTAGTCAGTTACTGTAACAGCTGAGCCTGATACATTGTACTGAGAGATAAGGTAACAAGCAGCCGATCTCCGCGCTCACAGCCACTGGATTTAAAGGGCTTAGAAAAAAAGGATCCTCTCTGTATAATGTTTAGAACATCCTCCTGCATTAATTAATACCCCTCTCAGTATATTATATAGAACATCCTCCTGAATTAATTAATGTCCCTCTCTGTATAGAACATCCTCCTCAATTTATACCTTCCTCTGTAAAAATGTATATAACATCCTCCTGCATGAATACCCCTCTGTATAATGTATAGAACATCCTCCTGCATTAATTAATGCCCCTCTCTGTATAGAAAATCCTACTGCATTGGCATGTGGAGGTGCAGAACTTCGGATGTTGCGCTCTTCATTGCTGGTCTCCTTCACTTATCAATGTAATATCACAAAAAGGACTGACACTAAAATGTAGTGCATTTTATTTTAGTTTCTTTCGTTTTTTGTACTGAGCAGTTTCGTTTCTCTTGAGTCATACGAAAACTAAATTATCCCAAAATTCGGACTAAATCGTTTTAGTACTAAAACGAATGCACATGTCTACTATTCATAAACAACTGCTTGGGGCGGCAGTCTGTATGAAAATATATATATATATATACAACGAACATGGTAGGAGCCCACACGTGTGAATAAAAATAACAAATTTATTAAGTCAAATATTTAAAATATGACCAACGTTTTGGCTCATGTATGAACCATTCTCAAGGTTACATACACAATAAAGCATTGCACCGAAATACAAAACTTAGAGAATGAACTCACCAATCTGGAGTTAGATGCCGGCCCGCCTGCATGTGAATCCAATACGATTCTAATACAAACGTCGCTGAATATGACCTCACACATGCTCAACCGGCTTTGTCGGTTGCTAAGGAGATCGATGAGTACACAACAATCCGTTGCCCGGACATATAAAAACAATCATGGAGGAGTCTGAAAGAATATATAAATAATGAAGAAAAAAAAAAATAATAATATTAACCCTTTCGCTGCTGAGGCTTTTCCCGCCCCTGTGCTGAGGTCATTTTTACCGGTTTTGCTCATCATGTTTAAACGTGTTTTGAAGGCTTATTTTAGTATATGACCCAGACATATTATATATCGTTCTCTCCGTCAGACTCGGTAAATTCATAATATGTCATTATTATATGTATACGTTATGTCATGTCTGTATATTATAACAAAAAATGCAATAAAATATGTATTTTCAATAATTTACAATGTGTAAAGTGTTTTTTTTCACATTTTAACATGCGAGCAATTGCGGTTATATTTTGTATGGGGTGCGCTTGTTAAAAAAATTAGAGATGGGGTCTCGTTACATTTTTTTTGGGGGAAAATTACGCGATTTTTAACAAACGCACCGCATAAAAAATCGTTAGTGCAGCATCATTGTTCACATTATAATTGAAATGGGAACAATATTGCTGCATTAACAAACCAAAAAAAAAAAAAAAAGTGTTTATTTTTTTTTTTATAATTTTGTTTTAATTTTTTTTATTTTTATTTTTATTTTTTTCTTTTTTTACAAAATTTTTCACTTTCATGTTTGGTATCGTTGGAACGGCCATGCTCTGGCCGATCCAACCATACCAAAATTTAACCCCTAACTGCCACGGATCGGGAGATAGGGAGTTCATTGGAACTCCCTATCTCCACCGTTGGTGGCAGTTAAGGGTTAAGTCCAGGACTGGCGTCATCGTGCTACGCACGATGACGCCAGTCCTCAGGGGGAGTTCCCAGAGGCTTGGCCGACATCCAAGATGTCGGCCAGCTCGGGAAAGGATCGCGAATCGGCGCTTTTCAGCGCCGATTCGCGATCCAGCTCCCCAGGGGTTAATGCCAGGCATCATTTGGAAGGGCAGGCTGTGCCCTTCCAAATGATACCTGGGTTAACCCCCGCAGAGCCGCCAATCGGGAGGGAGAGAGGTCCGAAGGACCTCCCCCCCTCCCTTTCAGGCGCCTCCTCCGCACATGCGGGGGGGGGCCTGAATTAGGTGTCATCGCGCTGCCGCGATGACACCTAATTCGGGCGGCTGTGGTCCCGGATGCGCGGCTGACATCCAGGATGTCAGCCCGCACCGGGGGGGCCAGCGATCGGCCGGAAACCCGGCCGAACGCTGACCCCAATGGGAGGACGCGCTCAGCGCGTCCTCCGCATACCAACGGGAATGCTGAGGACGCGCTGAGCGTGTCCTCAGCATCCAAGTGGTTAAACTGGAAACCGCGGTACCTTAGGCAATAATAAAAAAGATTAACTAATATAAATGAAAACTGGAAGCTAAAACACAAAAAGAAATAAAATAAATAAAAAAGAAAAACCAATGAAGAGAGGGAAAATAGACAATGAAAAAACTCCTTGCTCAAAACCAAAAAAATACTGACCGTAGAACAAAAAAATGATACCAAATCTATCGATCAAACAAAAATCAAGAATATGAATTGTACTCATTAAGTCCTCGTGCAGTCAGATTGTCCAAATTATTAATCTAAAATGATTCACGCTGCAACAATTTTTGCGATCTATTCCCTCCCCTACGAAGGGGTGGGACATGATCAATGCTAATAAACCTAAGAGTTGGTAAACGATGTTGGCAAGGTAAAAAATGTTAAGCCACAGGTTTGTCCATGTGGCCATCTCGATAGGCGGTGTTGATGGCTGAACGATGGCCACGTATTCGATAACGTAATGGCTTCTAGTATAATTTCCCCAAAAGTTTTATACCATATCCAGTGTTAAGTATAATATAGTAAATCGGTATAGAATTAACCAGTTGGTTAAATTAGTCCTATTACTGTTACATTTTGAATAAAATACAGAGGATTCTGTACCCTAGCTGGTGCTAACGTTAGTGCCTCGATATGCAAGTGTTACCACTAGGGATGGGCTGGCGGTTCGATTCGAACATGAGTTCGATTCGAACATTGGCCGTTCGGGCGTTTGTCAAACAGCAAACATTTCTGCGTGTTCGCCCACAATGGACCACAATGCACTTTTCCACTGGCCTGAAGCTTGTAATTGGCTACAGCCTTGCACCTGACCAGGCTGTATCACTGATTTATACCAGAGTTGTGTGGATTTGAATCTGTGTGTTGCCACTGCAAAGGCTATCAGCCTGTATCACTGACTCATACCAGAGTTGTGTGAATTTGAATCTGTGTGTTGGCACTGCAATGGCTATCAGGCTGTATCACGGACTTATACCAGAGTTCTGGGAATTTGAATCTGTGTGTTGGCACTGCCAAGGCTATCAGGCTGTATCACTGATTTATACCAGAGTTGTGTGAATTTTAATCTGTGTGTTGCCACTGCAAAGGCTATCAGGGTGTATCACTGATTTATAGCATTGTTCTAGAAAATCTGTATATCTTTAATCTAATTCTAGATACCATACAATAACACAGTTTAATCAGAGTTCATCTGTTTATCTATTCAGAGTTGAATCTGTGTCTTGCCAGCTATCAGGGTGTTGCAGCCTGCAGGAGAGGAATTGAATCAGAGAGAGAGTAGAGGACATTGGCAGCCTTGCAGGGAAAATATCAGTGAAATCGCTGATTTATAGCAGAGTTCGGAATATCTTTAATCTAAATACCAGCGTTGAATCAGAGTTCTGCATATCTCCAATCTTTATACCAGAGTTGAATCAGAGTTCTGTATATCTTTAATCTATATATCACTCACCATGTCAGAAAGACCAAAAAGGACAGGCAGACGCTCCCAGGCACAGATAAGAGGGCAAGCAGCCTCTGTGTCAGAAGGCTGTGCCCCTGTTTGTCATGGACGCGGTGCATCCTCTGCAGGGACACGCTTGTCCTTTCTAACTGGTGCTGGCCGTCTTAAGCAGCAGCAACATACAGAGGATTTGCAGGATTGGCTAACCAGGCCATCCGAGTCCTCCGAGTCCTCTGCCAGCCAGGCTTCTAGTGCTTTACAGTCCACCTCAGCTGCCAAAGCATCTAATGCAGCCTCCATGTCCACAGCTACTCCTGCCATAGCCTCACCACCATACACGGAGGAGTCAGCTGAATTGTTTGACTACAATGACAATGACATGCTGCTTGAGGATGCGCAGCAACTCCAGTGCTCTGATTAAAACTCTGAGGTTGAGGAAGGGAGTATAATCAACCTAGAGGGAGGGGGTGTCAGTGACACACAAATAACTGGCAATCATGTTCCCCCAGCAGCTGCAGCATACTGCCAAGGATATAGGGAGTGATGACGATGATGAGGTCACTGACTCCACCTGGGTGTCTGATCGAACAGAGGAGTTAAGGGAGGAGGAGGCACAACAAAAATGAGGCACAATGTCCTCTATGAGCAACCGTAGCCAGTCCAAGGCATCAGATGTCAGAGCTGCTCAGGTGCAGAGCGCTGTTGTCTCAAAGCACACGTCCAGGAACTCTGCTGTCTGGGAGTTCTTCATGACATGTGCAGCAGACCACAGCGTTGCTATTTGTAAGCTATGTCTGAAGAGGATCAAGCATGGGAGAAACATCAACCGCTTGGGTACCACATGCTTGAAGCGACATATGACCACCTGTCATGCATCCCGTTGGCACAACACTTTCCATCGGTCCTCATCTGTCTCTACCTCCACTATAGGTCATGCCATGTCTACAACCTCCACTGGCAGGGATGATGTTATAGTAATGGGTGTACCAGGTCCTTCCTCAGAATGTGACAGCATCCCATCAGCTGAAGATTTATGCAGTCAGATTTCATTGCCCCAGCTGCTGCAACATAAGAAAAAATATAGTCCCAACCATCCCCTTGCACAGCGTCTAAATACCAGCTTGGCAAAATTACTCGCATTACAGCTGCTGCCTTTCCAGCTGGTGGACTCTGCCTCCTTCCTTGAATTTGCCGAATGTGCTGTACCACAGTGGCAGGTTCCAAAATGCCAGTTCTTTTCATGGAAGGCCATTCCAGCACTATACCAGCACATGGAAGACAATGTTATGGAGACATTGGGAAAGGCAGTCAGCAGCAAGGTGCACATGACTTTAGACACGTGGTCCAGCAAGCATGGACAGGGCCGTTACATTTCCTTCACGGCACACTGGGTAACTCTGCTTGCAGCTGGGAGGGATCCAGGACGGGGCTCTGTGCTGCAGCTTGTTCATCCACCACGCCTCCAGAAAGCTGCTTATATGAGGTCTGTCTGCTCCACCACCTCTTCCTCTTCCTCCTCCTCCTCCTCCTTCTCTGCCTCTGGCGAAGTGGCAGTTAAACTGACGCATGGCAGGGGCTACGCAATGGCTCAAGCAAAAAGATGCCATACTGTGCTTGAGCTGGTTTGTTTAGGGGACAGAATTTCTGGCCCGGTGTGGCTCCTGTCAGCTCTGTAGGGGCAGGGGCAGAGATGGTTAACACCACGCCAGCTTCAGCTGGGAATGGTCGTCTGTAATAATGGCAGCAACCTTCTTTCCGCCCTACACCTGGGTAAGTTGATGCATGTACCATGCCTAGTACACGTCCTAAATCTGGTGGTACAGCATTTCCTAACCAGGTACCCAGTGCTGGCAGAGCTTCTCAGCCAGACCAGAAAAGTCTGCAGCCACTTCAGATGGTCATTCCCAGCAAGTGTTCGCCTGGCAGAAATTCAAAGAGAATTCCACCTTTCCACAAACTGTCTGATCTGTGACATGCTCACCAGGTGGAACTTGACATTGCTGCTTGTGCAGATGCTGCAGCATTGCCAGAGGGGCATCAATGAGTACCTGTGTGAGTATGGCACAAGGACAGGTTCAGGTCAACTTGGTTTCCCCCCCTGCAGTGGCTGATGATCACGGATGCATGCAATGTACTGTCACCATTTGAGGAGGCAACGAGGATGGCGAGCAGGGACAGTGCATGCATCAGTGACACAATTCTACCAATTCACATTCTGCGTGTCCTAAAACGTCTCCTCTTTTCATACAGGCTGCCGCCCCAAGCAGTTGTTTATGAATAGATTAACCCTTTCGCTGCTGAGGCATTTCCCGCCTCTGTGCTGAGGTCATTTTTACCGATTTTGCTCATCATGTTTAAACGTGTTTTGAAGGTTTATTTTAGTATATGACCCAGACATATTATATATCGTTCTTTCCGTCAGACTCGGCAGATTCATAATATGTCATTATTATATGTATACGTCATGACCTGTCTGTATATTATAACAAAAAATGCAATAAAATATGAATTTTCAATAATTTACAACGTGTAAAGGGTTTTTATTCACATTTTAACATGCGAGCAATTGCAGTTATATTTTGTATGGGGTGCGCTTGTTAAAAAAATTAGAGCTGGGGTCTCATTACATTTTGTTTTGGGGAAAATTACGCGATTTTTAACAAACGCACCGCATACAAAAATCGTTAGTGCAGCATCATTGTTCACATTATAATTGAAATGGGAACAATATTGCTGCATTAACGAACCAAAAAAAAGAAAAAAAAACTTGTTTATTTTTTTAAAAAAAATATATTTTTATTTTTATTTTACATTTTTTTTAAAAAACTTTTTTCATAGTCAAGTTTGGTATTGTTGGAACGGCCATGCTCTGGCCGATCCAACAATATCAAACATTAACCCCTAACTGCCACGGATCGGGAGATAGGGGGTTCATTGGAACCCCCTATCTCCACCATTGGTGGCAGTTAGGGGTTAACTCCAGGACTGGCATCATCGTGCTATGCACGATGACACCAAGCCTCAGGGGGCATTCCCGGAAGCTTGGCCGACATCCAAGATGTCGGCCAGCTCCGGGAAAGGATCACGAACCGGCGCTTTTCGGCGCCGATTCGTGATCCAGCCCCCATGGGGTTAATTCCAGGTACCGTTAGGAAGGGCAGGCTGTGCCCTTCCAAACGGTGCCTGGATTAACCCCCGAAACGCCGGCGATCGGGAGGGAAGAGAGGTCCGAAGGACCTCCCCCCTCCCTTTCAGGCGCCTCCTCCGCACATGTGGGGGGGGCGCCTGAATTAGGTGTCATCGCGCCGCCGCGATGACACCTAATTAGGCCAGCGGCAGTTCCGGGTGCTGGGCTGACATCGAGGATGTCAGCCTGCACCGGGGGGGCCAACGATCGTTACCTGTCCTCCGCAGCGAATGGGTTAAAAGGAAAAACATTTACCGTCATTTGAAATGTCATTTTTTTTCTTTTTAAATGTTTCCCTACATCCTACAAATCCGCCACTTCACCGGGCAGGTTATGGGGACCTCCTAGGCATGATATTTGAAGGAATTTTTCGTTTTTATTCTTAACCTTTATTTCATGGAAAAATCACTTTTCCTTTAAAGACTTTTTTTTCCTTTTTTTCCTTGTTTCCTGTCCCCAGGGCACTACCTGGACCCCCATACACATTTTTTGGCCAATATCTTGCATATATGCCCTTCAAATGTTCGTGTTCGAATGCTAACCGAACACGGGGGTGTTCGGCCCATCACTAGTTACCACCAGAATAAGTCTGTTTAATACAGGTCACCCATATTACATTCCTTTTTTTTTTAATGGAAAATGCTGTTTATTTAAACATAAAATACACGCAGTTTTGGCATATCCCAAGATTTAAACAAGAAAATCGTTTCTTCAGGTAAGCGCTAGAATTATTATGAACACCATCTAAAACAACCCAAAAGCCCCTGAACTACAACTCCCATCACCAACTCCCAACCTTAAGAAAGATGGTGGTTTACAGAAATTGTAACGAGGCAGCAGTTGCACGATTAAAGGTCAGAGAGATCACTTTGTAGAAAGAGACTTCAAATGTTAAGAGAAAAACTCCAGAACTTCATTCCTGCTATTGCAGTACAGATGGATTTGAGAGGCATTAGGGATTGTTCAGGGAGCGTGTTGTTTTATCAAGGCACCACGCCATGCTTGCGTCCCAGCTCTGTAAATGCCTCCATGCAATTGTCAATGTCTTCATTGCTGTGGGCAGCAGAAACCTGGACACGAATTCAAGCTTTGCCCTTTGGTACCACTGGGAAACTGAAGCCAATGACATAGATTCCTCTCTCAAGCATATCATCTGCCATTTGTGATGCAAGTCTGGCATCCCCAAGCATCACAGGACATATAGGGTGATCCATACCACCTATGGTATAACCTGCATTTGTCATCTTTGTGCGGAATCGTGCAGTTTTAGCGGTCATTGACTTAGCGAAAGCATTACTTTCCATGAGAAGGTCCAGTGCTTTGGAGGCACTGCCAACCACAGCCGGGGGCAGAGTGTTTGAGAAGAGGTATGGTCGGGAGCGCTGACGCAGCAGGTCAATCAGGGGTTTTGGACCAGTGGTATATCCACCTGCAGCCCCTCCTATTGCTTTGCCGAGTGTAGAATTCACAATGGCCACTTGGTCCATAACTCCTAGAAGCTCATCTGTGCCCCGTCCATTTGGACCCATGAATCCTGTAGCATGACATTCATCAATGAACACCAGGGCATTGTAACGTTGTAACGTTTGGCCAAGGCACAAATCTCCCGGAGAGGCGCAATATCGCCATCCATAGAGAATACACCATCTGTAGCTATAAGACGTAGCCGGTGTTTCTGTGCTTCTTTTAATTTGTTCTCCAGATCCTCTAAATCCATAGGTTTGTAACGGTACTTGTTGGCTTTGCACAGACAGATCCCATCAATGATAGAGGCGTGATTCAGCTCAGACAACACTGAATCTTCAGGAGTTAGAAGCCCCTCAAAGATGCCAGCGTTCGCATCAAAGCAGTTGATATAGAGAATGGCATCTTCTCGATGGTGAAATCGGGCGAGTCGCTCTTCCAACTTCTTGTGGATAGTCTGTGTTCCACAAATAAATCTCACTGAACTCAATCCAGCTCCAAACTCCTCCAAAGCATCATGTCCTGCACGGATAACTTCAGGATGGCTTGATAAACCCAAGTAGTTGTTAGCACAGAAATTCAGGATGCCTGTATTCCTCCCATCAACTTTGATATGGGGTCCCTGCTTGGAGGTGATGATTCGTTCTGACTTCCAGGTTCCAGCTTC
Source organism: Leptobrachium leishanense (assembly GCA_009667805.1). Taxonomy (NCBI): domain Eukaryota; kingdom Metazoa; phylum Chordata; class Amphibia; order Anura; family Megophryidae; genus Leptobrachium; species Leptobrachium leishanense. Next base: position 26,153 of record RXON01002324.1, read on the forward strand.
TTTGATCTTTTCAAGCTCTTCCTCCAAGATCCCCCTGAGATGGGCCAGAGTGGACTGCGCCCTGCCTGCCCTCAGTGGGCATCTCCATTATATTACATTCCTGACACTACACCCGTTAGTAATCCATTATCACATTTGCTGAATCATGTAGCATCCCTTAAAACCCACCCAACAAATCCGATACTCATCTTTCATCCTGCAGCGAGAACGGTGGCCCGATACGCCACTTCCAATCGCCGGGAGCAGAGTGAGAATGGGAACAAATAGTTTCCAGTGTCCCTCTGCAATTACTTTGCAGCACTGTGTGAGAGAGAGATCATGCAGAGCTTGCTGCCCGGAAGTGCAACTCTCCCTAGAGTCCCATGGATTCCAAGAGGTGATACTCGCTGTGGCGCGGAAGCAATACTGCAACTATCCCAGCAGTTAGCACTGCGTTCTGGGGCAAGATCCTGAGGTAGTTTCTGCCTTGGAATATCGCAGTAACATGGGGACTCTACAGGGAAATTTGCAAGTGCAATTGTAAGTAAACCATGTAAAATCTAAAAGAAAAAAAACAAAAACGTTTTTTAATTTTCTTATTTATTTTGTTCCAAAAGCAATGGCATTGTCCATTTGTCACATATAAAATATACGTGACAAATATACCACTGCCATTACTCACCTTCTCATTTCCCATGCTGGGAGCAAGTTCAGTGTTTTATACAGTCATATTCATAAAACACAATCCTCCAAAACACAAGCTAAAATTTTAAAAAAAAATCTGTTTTGGTTAAAATTGCATAGTTTCTCAGAAAAATACAGTAACAGGTTTCCATTTAATTTTTTTTTAACAAGACTACTGTGACGGAAGCCTCCACCACCTTTTGAGTGATTTGTGTTCCAGGTGTCTGGGACTGGCTGGCGCGGGCGCTCACAGCAATGCTCGTACTACATAGACTGTGTGCCCCTTGGAGAGGAGTGGATGCCCACAGACTATGGGTATTATGGCAGAGAACGTTCATAGGGTATTGCCATACTGTTTGTGATTTAGTTTAAACTTTATTTCTGTGTGGAACCAGAATAATGTAATTAGGTTTGTTTGATCTGTGAATATGCAAGAACGCTATGTCTATCTGCTGCATGTGTGAGTTGGGACCGATTCATTGGGACAATGGATTATGTAAATGGTGTGTGATAACGTATTGCGAGTTTGTGTGCTTCACCCCGACCCTGTATCTGTTGACTGAGAGGATTAATCTGCCAGCCATTTCAAGCCAGACAAACTCACTTATGTACATCAACCAGACGTACTCACGAAAGAATCTGAAGAGGACCTGAATGGAGCCTGCAGTGGTCTTGAAATCAGCCAATCAGAACTGTTGGGGCGGGCGTGAAGCTGGAAAAGTGGGTGTGTTACCTTTGCATAAATACTGGTGTGTTTTTCAATAAAGTCAGTAGATCCTGTTTGAACACACAGCCTGCCTGGTGTCTCATTCAGGGTATCCACAATCACCGTCAGAAGGTACGGAGCGGCCATCTGGAAATTCAAAGAGGCAGAGGATCAGACCAAGTGTGTCAGAACAGGAGATCAGGCTGCTTCAGGCACTGAGTTCCGAGCAACTCAGCGGCTGGGCTGATCTGGGTAAGGGGGTGCCAGGAGAGCAGGACCCGCAGACAAGTGAGGTCTGTCACATCTACCCCATAGAATATATAACCACAAAGGTTTGGATGATAAAATGTGAAAAAATAATTTTACACACTGTAAATTAAATGACTGAAATCCGAACAGAAATTTAATTTTTTTTCAACTTGATTGTTATTGCAAACTGACAGTACATGACATATACACATAGAAACGATATATTGTGCATCTGCCGAGTCTGCTATAAAAGATGCATAATTTGTCTGTCCTACAATAAAACATGACTTCAAATCACGATTAAACATGATGAGCACAAAACAGTCAAAATGAACTCCGCACAAAGGGGTTAAATGGCCCAGAAGTGAAGGGCTGCGCTACTCTCTGCTGCTTACTAGCAGCCAACGTTTACTATTGTAAAGAAGTGTGGCCATGATTGATAATAGAAGAGAAAATCATGCAGAGGCTGCACGTAAGAGCAGAGAAGAGCAGCTTCTACTTAGATTTTGCCAAAGCTTTCGACACAGTTCCACACAAAAGGTTACTATTTAAATTAAGAAAAATTGGTCTAGATGAAAATACTTGTTCTTGGATAGAAAACTGGCTAAAAGATAGGGTACAGAGAGTGGTCATAAATGGTACTTTTTCAAGATGGACACCAGTGGTAAGCGGTGTCCCTCAGGGGTCTGTTATAGGACCAATACTATTCAATTTATTTATAAATGACCTTGAGATAGGCATTGAAAGTCATGTATCAGTGTTTGCAGATGACACAAAACTAGGAAAAGTAATACAATGTGAGCAGGATGTTACTTCGCTGCAGAGGGATTTAGATAGATTGGGGGACTGGGCACTTAAATGGCAGATGAAATTGAATGTAGATAAATGCAAAGTTATGCACTTTGGAGTGAAGAACACACAAGTAATTTATACCCTAAATGGTACGGAGTTAGGGAAATCCAAGCAGGAGAAGGATTTGGGAATAATCATAGACTTCAAACTAAGTAACAATGTGCAATGTCAAACAGCAGCTGCCAAGGCAAGCAAAGTATTGGCATGCATTAAAAGGGGAGTTCACTCACGGGATGAAAACATAATTTTGCCTCTGTATAAATCAATGGTCAGGCCGCACCTTGAATATGCCGTGCAATTTTGGGCACCTGTCTTAAAAAAAGATATTATAGCGTTAGAAAAAGTGCAGAGACGGGCAACAAAATTAATAAGGGGAATGGAAGGGTTAAGTTATGAGGCAAGACTAACAAGCTTAAACCTGTTTAGTTTAGAGAAACGGCGCCTTAGAGGGGATCTGATAACCTTATATAAATATATACGGGGCCATTATCAACCATTGTCTGATAACCTATTCATTAACAGGACTATACATAGGACAAGGGGTCATCCATTTAGACTGGAAGAAAGAAAATTTAGCTTAAAGCATAGGAAGGGTTATTTTACGGTGAGAACAATAAAGCTGTGGAATTCTCTGCCTGTTGAGGTGGTTGGGTCTGAGTCTGTACAGACTTTTAAAAAACGACTGGATGACTTCCTGCAGACACAGAATATTACGGGTTATAATATTTAATATCTGGGTAAAAGCTTCTTGATCCAAGGAGAAATCTGACTGCCATTCTGGGGTCAAGAAGGAATTTTTTCCCAGTATGTTGCATATTGGCAAGCATTTCAGACTGGGTTTTTTGCCTTCTTTTGGATCAACAGCAGTAGGTTATGTGGGAGAGGCTGAACCCAATGGACGCATGTCTTTTTTCAGCCTATATAACTATGTAACTATGTATATCAACTATTGAATTTGATACCAGCAAAGACCTAGAAGATTACAATAAGAATGTATTCTTTTTTTTCTACTGCGGTCTACTGGGAGACACTCATTATTATTATAGTTCTCATTAATTTGCATTTCCTATATAAAAAGGAAAAAGAATCCAAGGATCACATTAATTGTGCAAGCCGCTCATCCTTACTATTTGTAGATGACGCTGCTTGAGTTAATGGCATCACACAAATTTCTACAATGAAAACAAAATATTTTCATAACTGCATTTTTATCTTAGTAGAAGAACTAGGAAACTTAACGTACAGAATACATACAAGTATTTTAATATCACAAGTAGCTAATATTTTAACTAGAGATATGCATTCGTTTTGGAAAAATTCAGAATTTGGAACGAAATTTGATAATTCGTATTCAGAAGTACTTCCGAATAACGAATCGATACGGTATATAAACAAATTTAGTTTTACACTGTGTCATCGTCATAAAAGAAAAATTTGAATAACTGATCAACAATTGAATATGAAATGAACTATCAAATTGATATCAACTATCGAATTGATCTTAACTACAATATAAGTAATAGTCAGCAAAGGACTTTATGAAACAAATTAAATTTGTTTCACTGTTTAATTTGACTCAAATACTAAATCTGTGACACAGCTAAAATCTAACCCTAGCTTTTCTTTTAACAGCAAAATTTGATTAATTGGGGTTTTATTTAATGATCCAAAATTCGAATCGATATCAACTATCGAATTGATATATGACATTCGAAATTTCAAATCGATCCAAAATGAAACAAAACAAAATACGAAACAAAATTAGTTATGAAATTCCGAAAAACAAAATGATTTAAAAACGTAACGAAACAAAACTAAACTAAACTAATTTTTCAGCCATGCACATCCCTATTTAGCATTAGGATTACAAAGCCCTAACACTAATTACCATCCTGCTGCAGTTGCTCAGTATAGTTCAGTATTGTCTTTTGTCTACCCTTCTCCCATCTTGTCATCCGTTAATCTCATTACTGTTTATTATTTATTCAGTGTCTTCTCTTCCTCTCAGTCTTACTTAGCCTCCTGATATTTGTTTACTGTCTTTATGTTATATTCCTGACACTACTAATAAACCCTCTTGTTTTTATATACCTGCATTTCAGTTCTAATCATTGCATATTGAGCTCAAACCTACCACCCCGGAATCAGCTCTTTACACAGTCTTTCTCTGCGATCAATGCACAATCTCGCAGCCTGGAAGCGCAACCCACCATGAAGTCCTGTGGACTCCAGGAGGTGATACTACTCGTGGCGGGTGGAATTGCTACTGCGAGTATCACTGTCGGTAGCGCTATGTTCTTGGGCAAGGTGCTGAGGTAGCACCTGCCCTGAAATATCACTTGAAGATGGGGACGCAAACGGGAAAAACCTGCAGGTGCAGGTTTTTCCCGTTTGCGTCCCCACTTAAGCATTATGAAGGGAATAGGGCCCAATGTGTTGGTGCACCATCAGTGGCTCTTCTGAAAAGTACTGTTGAAAAGTGGTTATTTCAGTTACTGTCACTTTTCTGTGAGCTTTAACCAGTCTGACTATTCGGTTTTAAACTCTCTTGTTAAGAGGGCATTTAGATAAAGATGTACCATGGTATACGGAAACTTCAGAATAGTATTGTAATATAAAAATATGAAGACTTATCATTTTATTAAACATTTCCCAACCAGAAATGAACAGGCTAGAACACACACTGCCCAGGTGTCACGGTCCACCTGGGGTACCTGCTGATGTACCTGTATTGCACACCTGGCTCTAAGAATTTTGCCCTGGATCTCTTTTTCTTGGATTCCAGTCCAGGTTTTGCCCAGGCTCAGCACCTGGACCAGGCTCATGGAGATCCAGCCTGGGTCTTCCTTTTCTAACCCTGGAGTTCCAACTGAGGCCCATTCATGATTAAGCCTCTTTAAAAGGCAGTGAGACCCAGCTAGCAGTGGTTCTGCATTTTGCTCCCTGACTGAGGTCATTTGGATGTGTGCAAACCTGCTCTTCCTGTACCAGCTTATCCTGCGTATCCAGTACCCATCTGTATACCCTGTTGTTCCTGGATACATCTCCGTCTGTGCAAGGGACTCTCAGCGATCTCCACCTGCGCTGTATCCACGGTCTGTGGTCAAGGCTCCAGGTCACCGCTCAAGTGGGTACTCTCAACCGCGTAGCCCACTATCCCCTGTGTCTGGAAACCTACATGTGGATTACAGTTGTTCATCATCGTCTCTGACCTTTTGATCAAGGTACCACTGCCTGCTGTCCAGACTTATCCTTGGTGGGCCCTGTCTGCAGTCTGGGACTGCATTGCCCACAATCCTCAGGCTCTGCAGTCAAGACTACTCCCTGGACTTTATTGCTTGTTATATATTGTGTACCGAACCCCTGCTAAGGAATCTCTACACCTCTCACCCAGCTTTGCCAACCAAGACCTCTTGCATATGGACATTAACCCCGTCATTGCCTGTGCTGTCCAGTATTGCATACCTTTGTTCTTTCAAGTGCCTGCTGCCAAGGCCTATTTACGTTTCATTAAAGTATATTTATTGCGTGATTCCTATCTGGCCTCCCCTCTGTGCCGCCGCCTGCTGGGCTCATACCTGAACGGCACACGCCACGTGACACCAGGTCACCACACACTAGAGTTAAACAACATACTATAAATGTGTCACAAAATATAGGCTTTGCATTAACAAAAGGCCCAGAATGCCCATTTCCTACTCAGCTACACCAACTAAATTCACTTGACCCACCTGACTCGACCACTATTTTGTACTCAAAGTTTTTTGTTTTAAAAATGAGTAAAGACATTAAAAAAGGAGGGTTAGAGACATTTAGGAAATGGAAATTGTAATGAAAAGTGGTAGCAGAGGACATTTATGGACTTATTGTTATTCTTTATTACGCGCCAACACATTCCGCAACCATGTACAAGGTGCAATGGGTAAAGACAGGACAATTTTACAATACAAACAGGAGACAGGTCAGTATTCCTGCAGGAGGACATGAGGGCCAGATTCCCGTGGGAATTTACAATCTAGATGGGTAAGGGGGATAGAAACAGGAGGGGGATCTACAGTGATGAGTTAATGCAGGGAGAGGTGAGGACCATTTTGGGTCGTCGGATGTCTTGTTACGGAGTCATGTGGAAGGCTTCCTTAAACAGAAGGGTCTTTAGGGAGCGTGTAAATGAAGCCTGATTTGGGGACAGTCTGATATTGCGAGGAAGCGCATTCCATAGGGTCGGCACTGCACGAGAAAAGTTCTGCAGTCTGGCCAGTGGCGTACCGTGGTTTATCAGCGCCCGGGGCAAGGCAAGAATTGTGCCCCCTGCAACCTGTGGACATGTTAGCATGAATATTCTGCTAGATATGGAGGAGCCAAGGCAATATATATAAATACATGCTGCCGCTGTCACGCCCATTGACATAGATGTTGCTCGTATAACACCTGGTAACATAGAGGTTGCTCGTACACCACATATGCCTAAACTCAGCCGCCGTGTGTAGGCAGATGTGAGAGGAAAACACTCAGTGCTCTGCACGGGGACACTAGCCCATCTCTATATGCCAAGGCATGTTCCCTATCGCGTCCTCTGACTCTGCCAGCGCACAGACACTAACCCATCGCTATATGCCATGACGCACTCACTCACAGTAGGTATCCAGGGCCAGTGCAAGGTTATTTGTCTACACAGGTGAAGGTGTATTCCCCCCTCACTCACTCCAATCCTACCCAGAACTTGATTAAGGCACTATGGGACCTTAGGAAGGATACCAGTTTGGGGCCCCCATTTCACTTTAGCCAACACTTTGCCCTGTGCATGTTTTATAGAGCTCCACAGCAATAAATCTCGCAGTAATATGCAGTGTGTATAGGCGTATCACAGAGCTCCACAACAATAAATCTTGCAGTAATATGCAGTGTGTATGAGATATCACAGAGCTCCACAGCAATAAATCTCACAGTAATGTGCAGTGTGTATGGGCGTATCACAGAGCTCCACAGCAATAAAACTCACAGTAATGTGCATATATGAACATATCACAGAGCTCCACAGCAATAAAACTCACAGTAATGTGCATATATGAACGTATCACAGAGCTCCACAGCAATGAAACTCACAGTAATGTGCGGTGTGGAATTATGCGCGCACACACACAAATTAGTATCACGTTACAGATTAGATTTTATAATTTAAATTAACCGAGTGCCAGGTGTATATTTATGTTTCACACAGGTGTAGATATCTTGAGGAGATCAGACACCCAAGTGTTAACTAACATAGCAGCTGAGCTTTTGCTGCCCCCCTCTCCCCCCTCACAATTCCCAGCACAGTGACCTGCACTCTATGACTCCAGACATAGAGCAGGAGAGAGAAGAGGATGTTAAACATTATGTAGAGGGGACCTTATGTCCATAGGAAAATACAAGCACTGTTAGTGTGCTGATTTGCCAGGACACTGTGACCACCGGCAGCAATGAGCATTTAAAATAATAAATAAACAGGCAGCAGTGCACCTACCATACAGCTGCACCCTGCCTTTACTGAGACCCCTTTGCTCCTGGGTCAGATCACCTTGTGCTTGTCTCCCTCCACAGAGAGTTAAGGAAAGGGCTTCCCTGCTCTTATCGCATCTCTGGCTGCCTCGGAGGAAGGGGGGGCGATCAGCATTTGAGAAGCAGGTCATAGACAACTGCACAGGGAGAGGCAGTCATCAGGCAGGGAGAGAATTTCAGAGATGTTTTCTGTCCTCCTGGAGCCCCCTCATCCTATTATACTTTTTTTTATCAGAGCTTGCTCTGTTTATCAAAGACTCCCTGTGACATTTTAGAGATACAGAGGGAGATACTCACACACAGCAGCAGCAGTCGCCCTCAGCCTCCTGGTCGGCTCAGCACGCAGGCTGCTCCCTCCCTCCTCACAGTGGGGAAGTGTGGCACAGGCGTGATGGGGGTCACGTGACTCTCAAGTCAGCTGCTGACAGCAGCGTCATCCTGATTCCTGTGCCCTGCTCCTCCGAGAGTTCAGTAGAACACACAACCCGATGCAAGGGCTGTGGCGGCTCACAGACACCAATGATCCTGACCTGCTGCTGGGAACCTTTAGGGGCACAAATTTCTTTTGAAATTATGCGCCCCCAGAGAAATTTGCGCCCGGGGCCACCGCCCCCAAGGCCCCCCCACGCTACGCCACTGAGTCTGGCATGTGAAGCGGTAATGATGGAGGATGCCAGGTGCAGGTCATTATTGGATCTTAGGGGACGGGCTGGGGTGTATTGGTGATTAATAAGGACAGGTAGTGAGGGGCGGTGTTAGTGAGGGTTTTGTAGGTCAGGGTGAGTAGTTTGAATTTGATTCTGCTGTGGATGGGGAGCTAATGTAGGGATTCAAAGAGAAGAGCGGCAGAGACAGAGCGACGGTGAGATGGATAAGCTGGGCTGATGTGTTTAGGATGAACTGCAGGGGGGAGAGGCGGGAGATAGGAAGGCCAGTCAGGAGGGTGTTGCAGAAGTCCAGGCGGGAGCTAACAAGTGAGTGGATAAGTTGCTTGGTGGTGTTGGCAGTCAGAAATGAACGAATTTTGGTGATATTGCGAAGGTAATTGCGGCAAGATGAGGAGAGTGATTGGATGTAGGGGCTGAAGGAAAGACTGGAGTGAAGAGTCACTCCGAGGCAATGGACTTGGGCAGAAGGAAGGATAGTGATATCTTCAACAATGATAGGAGAAGTCAGAAATTGGAGTAGAGTTAGAGGGGGGAATTAGAAGGAGCTCGGTCTTGGACATGTTGATCTTCAGGTAGTGAGCGGCCATCCAGGCAGAGATCCCAAACAGACAATCACTGACCTGAGAGAGAATAGAGGGAGAGAGATCGGGAGTGGAGAGGTAGATCTGAGTGTCATCAGGGTATAGGTGATACTTGAAGCCATAGCTAGTGATGAGTTTACCCAGTGAGGAGGTATAGATAGAGAAGAGCAGAGGACCTAGGACTGAGCCTTGAGGTACGCCGACTGACAGAGGCATTGAAGAGGAGGAATTGCCAGCAAGAGATACTGAGAAGGATCTATTGGAGAGGTACGATTTTATCCAGGAGAGGGTGATATCACAGAGACCAAGAGAGAAGAGGTCTCTATGAGGAGGGGATAGTCGACTGTATCAAAGGCAGCTGAGAGGTCAAGTAGGATCAGTATGGAGTAGTGGCCATTGCATTTAACAGAAAGTAGGTCATTAGTAACCTTTGTGAGAGCAGTTTGTGTTGAATGTTGGGAGCGAAAGCCAGATTGCAGGGGGTCGAGCAAGGTGTTGGAGGATAGGAAGAGGGTTAAGCGGTCGTAGATTAGTCTTTCTCGCAATTTTGATGCTAGTGGACAACAATTTATGAACTAAGTATCTGTCAGGAGCTGGTTCTGGGGTAGTAGGATCAGCAAATGCGGTTATAAGGTCGAGCCCAATATGCTTTGACAAAGAAGGAAAATAGGCAGGTATACAAACAATAAAAGGGTTTTATTTATAGACTCAATGGATATAAAAGCAATAAAGGAAATAAAAAAGGGAGTGGGTTGAGACACTGAAGACAAAGGATAAACAATAACAATGATAAGATTAAACTAAAGACATGGAGGAACAACAATAGTTATACACCGGATAGTTTACTAAACACAGGTAAAAGATAAGCAGGGCCAGAGAACAGGACTAACTAATTGACACAAAAGAAATAAACAGGGCAGAAAGGGGGCTGAATAAAAGGTAGATGGATTTAACAATAGGTCTGAAGAACAAATAGGGCTAGAAGGAAGATATGTATATAGAGGAAAATAAACATAAGAAAATCACAGAACCAGGGGAACTGAATATAATAAGCAAAATATATCGATTTGGAGGGTTGGAAGGCAAGGTACAGCAAATAAAAGAGATGGGCTTTAAAGTATCAAGTTCCAGCAGCGAGGTATCCGGTATACGGGTCAGCGAAGGCAAATTCCAGTACACAAGCAGGGGGTTCAGCAACAGGAGATCCAGCAAAAGGGTTTTGATAAAATCAAAGTCCAGAGTTAGCAGAGGTTCAGTAATAGGGAATCCAGCAGAGCGGTTTGGTATTCAGGATAGGCTTTGGTTTGTTGCAGCTTGTTTGGAAACAGAACAACAATAAAAAAGCAAAGCACTATGGGAGCTTTGACCTTTTGTAGGAATGTGCTGACTTTAATTATGAGCACTTGTATCCCTTGCAGGCTACGTGGAAGCCAGAGCTGGATATGCAATGAGGGGTGGATCTAGGCCTTTAGGGTTGATGCATTACCAGTTTTGGCCTTCTTGGAACCTTACAGTATCTGTAGACTAAATTAAATCTCTTAATCACTGCATATGTTAGTGAGGGGAGATAGGTACATATGTGTGGGTGGCACAACAGAGTCCTTTAGCATTCAGTTCAGTTTGTAAGGAGTTGGAGCTGACAAGGGCACCTCTTCGAGTTCCCTTGGAATACATTCCGAATACGTATTTAGTTTAAAAACATTTTTTTTCTTTCAAACATGCAACACAATGAAAAAGGAAGAGGGATCCAAATAGGTGCAGGGGAAGCTGAACAGTGAAATAATGGTTCCTAAAGGGAAGAATGGCTTGTTTTTCTCATTCTGGATGCAAATTATTGGCTCCTATACAAAGTACAGAAGCCGCTAATGTACAGAGCCAAGCTTCGCTTGTCACAAAGTTGTAATAGCAATTGAAGCCTTTAAGTTAACGGCTGGAGCTATCATACACGAGATTGGTGTGTGTCCTTGGTGTCCACAAACATACTTGAATTGTACTCTCTATACATAACACCACTAAAAGAGGAGAACTGATAACTACAGATGTGCTCAAACGTTTGGAGAATTGGTGATATGTGTACCATTTTTAAATAAAACATAAGTGAGTAGGCAAAACACATTTCTTTTATCCCTTATGGGATCTATTATGGGATTCATATTCAACTATAGGTCATAACAGAATGGCACAATCATAAAACAAAATAAGGCAAAAAATAATATAATGAAATGACCCCTGTTCAAAAGTCTGCAAACCGTTAGTTTCCAATACTGTGATATACTTTGCCCCTTTAGCAATGACAGTGTGCAGTCTTTTATAATAGTTGACTTTGAGGCCACAAATTCTTGCAGGTGATATAGCTGCACGGTCGTCTTGGGAAAATACCTCCAAGTCATGCAAAGTCTTTTGGTCGTCTTGAATGAACCGCACGTTTGAGATCTCTCCAAAGTGTCTCAATGATATTAAGGTCGGGAGACAGTGATGGCCACTCCAGAACCTTCGCCTTTTTCTTCTGTAACCACTGGAGGGTCAACTTGGCCTTTTGCTTAAGGTCATTATCATGCTGGAAAGTCCAAGAGTGTCCCGTGCACAGTTTTTGTGCAGAAGAATGCAAATTGTCTGGCAGTATTTTCTGATAACACGCTGCATTAATCCTGTCATCAATATTCACAAGTTTCTCTGTGCCCTTAGAGCTCACATCCCCAAAACAAATCAGTGAGCCACCATCATGCTTCACATTGGGGATGGTATTGTAGTCGTTATGTTTGAAATGAATTTGCCAAGGCCTATAACACTTATGGTTGTGACCACAAAGCTCTATTTTCATCTCACTCAAAATTAATGTGTGCCAGAAGTCGTGAGGCGCGTGAAGGTGTTGTCGGGCATACTGTAACCAGGCTTTTCTGTGGCAGTGTCACAGTAAAAGGCGCTTCTTTAGACTCCGAGAATACACAGAAAACAGAATACACAAGCTGACAAAATACACAAGATGTAGGAGCATGGGCAAGGTTGATGGGCAGGAACATAGGCAACGCTGACAGGCAATGACATGGGCTAGGCTGGTCTCGGCACAGAGGCGGGTAATGGCACACAGGCATAGGTAGCTTGGCACGGTCAGGCAAACAGACTAGAGTACGGGGAACACATCAGGCAGAAGTGCAGAAGCAAGGACTTAATGTAGAGCTTTTCTTAAGTAGTCAAACACAGCACCTGTGCCTATATGCTGATCAGGGAGGAGTTGAAGATCTGGACTGGAACATAAACTGGTGCTGTGAAAGTACAAGCTGCTTCACTGAGATCAAGCCATAGCTGAGGCAGTTAGGGTACAGGTTTTCTTTGGACTCCAAGAATCCCCGCTGGATGCCTGGGAGAGACACAGTTGAGCCTTTTTTGACGTTTCATTTGAGTGTTAGATTTTAGTTACGGTGTGCATCAAAGGCAGACTTTGAGAATGAATTGTATTTGCTATGTTTATTTGGTGTTTATGGTTAGAGTTGTAGGGGAGTAGGTTAGCAAATGCTTGAGATTAAGGGCAATTTAAAATAAATGTTGCACCATACTTTGTCAAAGAATTGAGAAAAAGAGTGCACCCCATTGTAACAACACTAAACATTTTGGTAACAATACAACAATTATATCTCTACTACATTATAACTGTTTTAAAATAATGGGTAGCATTTTCATTTTGACATTTTAGTTGAGCTTTCTATATTGAACTTGCAATGTTTCAGTGGGTGTTTAAATGTCCAAGAAAGATTGTAATAAAGCCGTAATGAATTATTGTGCTTTCCAAGTAATACTAGTAAATGATAGAATTAACACATTTTAATCCTGGTTGGTTGTTGGGTAACTAAAACAGAAGAAAAATAAATCAGGATTTATAAACTGGTTTTATAGAAACGACTGTGATTAGATGTAAGCTCATTTGGAATGTAATATAGTATTTCAACATGATGCATTGAATTCAGGGCAGCTGAATTTAATTAATCTCATGGTATACAGGGGTTGCACCTAATCTACACTCCATATTGACTTTATTGATTGCCAAGATATAATTTGACTTGTTTCTTTCACTTCTCAAGTAAATTAGGCTTAAATATTAAATATAATGTACTGAAAACAATAGGTTAAATATGTACTTTTCTCCTACTGTTTGGAGGCCCTTTGGATGTTGTTGCTTGTCTTTATATTAATTTTCCAGTTTTCCCCACAATACCACATATTTAAAGTTGTCATTCAGGAAGTCCAGAATACTGCCTACACTGACCTCACCCGCATTTGTCTTTTCAAAGGCTATATTCTCAATGACATATTAACACTAAATACATCATTCCATGACAACAGCTTCTGATCCTGATAGAGACTGGAAGCAAAACAACCATTTGTCCTGTGCATACATTTATATTTCTTGAACATTATTTTCTGTACATAATTGTTTTTGGTTCAGTCTCCACACACTATAATTTTGGAGAAACCATGATAGGTACACTGTGCTATTACTACTAAAATGATTGCCTACATGCCATAAAATCCCATCAATACACCTACAGGGTTATTCAAAGAGCTCCGAATTGCTGGCGAAAGGTAACCGAACACTGAAATTCAGCGTTCGGTTACCTTTCCTTGCCATTCGTCTATTCACAGAGCAGGCAGTTCGTCAAATGTTGGTGAATTGCCTGCACATACGGTGCCTGGTTGGTGCCTGTTCAAGGGCAGTGAAATCGCCATAGAGAAGCAATGCTTCGTCTATTCAGAGAACAAAAACCAGCAGTGAAAGGTTGGCAAAATGCCCTGCCATTCGGTGGTTTCATGCGACAGATTTATTCAGGCAAATCCCATAGGCTACAATGATAAAAATATTCCCGTTTTAATCCAATATCTAATAAACCGTTCATTACAATATTCTGCAGTAAAGAGTCTCTTTATTTAGCGATTTATTTTTTTTAGGATCTTTTAGGCATTTGAGGATTTTTTTCCAAACATTTTTTTAAAATCGTTTTTTCTTTTTTCTGTAACAGCCCTTTTTATTATCATTCATTGGATCTTATAAGTAAATTTCAGACATTTTCGTTCTGTAGTTTCTTTGCAAACAGCGTTTTACTTTTCAAACATTCAAGCGTACTGTTTTTTTTTTCTCATTCCATTCGTCTGCGGTGTCAGGTTTTTCTGGCGGCTGCTCTGCCGTCTGATCACCTCCTGCTGGGGTTTCTCCAGTGTGTACGGCGGGGTTAATCCAGATGTTTTTGCTGGTTTCGGTGTGCGTTCACCCTGGTTTTGCGGTGAGTTTTCGCCTGGTTTGCGACAACTTTTCCCTGCATTACGGCGGCCCTGTGGTGCTTGCTGAATAAACCACAGGGTCGTCGAAATGAGATCGCCAAATCGCACCGAATTGAAGAGAATGAAAAGTCACCGAACTTGCGGTGACCTTTCGATTCTCTTTGAATAACCTTGCTAGTTTACCAGGCTACTACGGTTTTTGCAACATACCAGCGTTGAGGAATAGCTAAAATTTTGGCTTGCGCATCCCTAGTAATTAGCACTAGCACTTTGTAATACCTTACTTATCAAAACACTAATGTACGATTGCGTTCCCCTTGTTAAGTATAGGATGCACAAAGTACAGTAAGCTAGAGCAAAAACCAATGCGCTAAGTGATTTCTTAATGGTTTAGCTTCAAAAAGGTAATATGGGGACATGTGTTAAAGTCACTTATCCAGGCGGTAATACTTACACATCTGAACGCTAACGTTAGTGTTCACTATGGAATAGTACCCATTGTGTTCCCTTGCCCTTCCGGATACTTGCGCAAACTGTCTGTTTGGGCCAACTTGAATTGATGTCTTGAGACAACTATGTAACTACGGATTGTTTTTATGTTAGCACTGTTAACTTATTGGATTTTATTGCATTTATTTTTTATAAGTTAACCATGGTAAGTTTCTTAGTTTCTCAGACACTTTACTTCGCCCAACACACACAATTAAATCTTCGGAGTGACCCCATCAGCCATGACTCTCCCCATTTTTTTATTTCACATACACACTGATAGTAATTCCCTGTGGACATGATAACTTTCCACTGATATTGTCACAACCCAACTTGCCAAAAATACCTGAAAGTGGCTCACGTGGTGCAGCTGTCCTGATTCACAAATCATCAGAATCATGCACCATTCGTCTCCCAATAACCATGTACAGAGAGATGCCCTGCCAGTCAAACACCCTTCAAAGACAGGACCTTAATTTTATCGAAGATCTTCACATTCTTGTCCAAACATATCCACTCACAACAACTGCTCTTTGTGAAAGGAAGGCAATCCATATGTGGTGTTAACAGTTATAACTGATATTACCTCACCTCCTCCTAAGCCTTGATTAATTAAAGGGACACTACCACTTACATAAAATGTAACTAGATTACTTGCGCATTACAAACCAAACCACTTTATAAAACAAATGCTGCTATTGTTTTTTGTTTGTGTAAAGTAATTGCATGTAAAAAGGAAAAATAAAGTAAGGGGTTTTATTTCCGGTTTCCATTTCCTGTCTTTTTTCAATGATGCAAAATTTACCAAACCTGTGCAAAAATGTTTCTTTACCGTTCTCGTTTATTTAATCTAGAGTATTTAATAGCTAATAAGGTGGGAGGGAATGTTTAGATAAGGCGTGGGTGGCTATTGTTCTTGAGGCTAACAGAGGTAAAACATGGCAGCTGAATGAGGAGACAGGGATTTTAAAAGATTTCTAATCTACCCCTGGAGATGTCCTTTGAATTCACCCAACAGAATACAATGATGTTACTCAGTGATCGACCCATAGACTCCATCCTATGACCAAAGCCACAGAGTGAGAAGCAAGCGATGGACAGATACTGTGTGGGGCAGTTTACAACACAAAATGGATGCATACTTGTATTTTAGTAAACAAAAATGTGCTTTACCATTTTCCAAAAATCCAGTTAAGGTGGGGGGGGGGTGAAAATGGAGTGTGAATACTTATATTTCATAAACCAAAGATGTTACAGGTGGGAAAAAAATGGTATTTACAATCTTTTTGAAAAATTAATATTTTTTTTTACCATTTTCTAAGAATCAAAAGTGGGGGGGAGGGTTTAAAAAATGGTGGGTGAATATTTTAAACAGGGTACCTATATCTCAAACATAGAAGATGTTACAGGTGTCAAAATTGGTATTTAGATACCTATGTATATTTAAGAAATATAAAAAAGACACGTATTTTATCATTTTCCGAAAATCCAGTGAGGGGGTGAAAAAGGGGGGTGAATACTTTTATCAGTATACAGTTGTGTTCAAAATTATTAAACCCCCACTGAAATTGAGTGTTTTGGCCAGTTTGACATTGATTTTGATCATTCAGTCATCTTGCTTACAATTAAATCAAAGAGGCACGTGTAGGTCAGACAAATGTAACATAACATTTATAATGAAATAACCACAAATGTCTTTTCTGTGCTCACATCATTATCAGTTTTATTCAACCAAGTGACATTCAAACTTAGTACAACATC
>RXON01002325.1:0-12636 GCA_009667805.1 Leptobrachium leishanense
AGTTAATTTCTCATTCGAGTACAAGCACTATACATGGCACTGTGAGACATACCTATTAATGTACGGTTACGTAAAGTGATTGCTTAAGATATGACGATTATACCTTGTTTTTATTGCTTATGCTATTTCTCAAGCTCATCAAGCTTATGTTATGTTTTGTATACTACTTGTGTCCTTTTTGAAAATAAAACCTTGAATGCAAAAAAAATAATAAGATGAAAATACCCGCTGGTACTAACATAAAATACCAGACGCAGCCGGTAATATAATAAAATGAAAATACCCGCTGGTACTAAAATAAAATACCAGACGCAGCCGGTAATATAATAAAATGAAAATACCCGCTGGACTAAAATAAAATACCAGACGCAGCCGGTAATATAATAAATGAAAATACCCGCTGGTACTAAAATAAATTACCAGAAGCAGCCGGTAATCTAATAAAATGAAAATACCCGCTGGTACTAAAATAAAATACCAGACGCGGCCGTAATATAATAAAATAAATACGCTGGTACAAATAAAATACCATACGCGCCGGTAATATAATAAATTAAAATACCCGCTGTACTAAAATAAAAACCAGACGCAGCCGGTAATATAATAAAATGAAAATACCCGCCGGTACTAAATTAAAATACCAGACGCAGCCGGTAATCTAATAAAATGAAAATACCCGCTGGTACTAAAATAAAATACCAGACGCAACCGGTAATATAATAAAATGAAAATACCCGCTGGTACTAAATTAAAATACCAGACGCAGCCGGTATTAATAAAATGAAAATACCCGCTGGTACTAAAATAAAATACCAGACGCGGCGGTAATATAATAAAATGAAAATACCCGCTGGTACTAAAATAAAATACCAGACGCAGCCGGTAATATAATAAGATGAAAATACCCGCTGGTACTAACATAAAATACCAGACGCAGCCGGTAATATAATAAAATGAAAATACCCGCTGGTACTAAAATAAAATACCAGACGCAGCCGGTAATATAATAAAATGAAAATACCCGCTGGTACTAAAATAAAATACCAGACGCGGCCGGTAATATAATAAAATGAAAATACCTGCTGGTACTAAAATAAAATACCAGACGCGGCCGGTAATATAATAAAATTTAAATACCCGCTGTACTAAATTAAAATACCAGACGCAGCCGGTAATTAATAAAATGAAAATACCCGCTGGTACTAAAATAAAATACCAGACGCGGCCGGTAATATAATTAAATGAAAATACCCGCTGGTACTAAAATAAAATACCAGACGCAGCCGGTAACATAATAAAATGAAAATACCCGCTGGTACTAAAATAAAATACCAGACGCAGCCGTAATATAATAAGATGAAAATACCCGCGGTACTAACATAAAATACCAGACGCAGCCGCGGTAATATAATAAAATGAAAATACCCGCTGGTACTAAAATAAAATACCAGACGCAGCCGGTAATATAATAAAATGAAAATACCCGCTGGTACTAAAATAAAATACCAGACGCAACCGTAATATAATAAAATGAAAATACCCGCTGGTACTAACATAAAATACCAGACGCAGCGGTAATATAATAAAATGAAAATACCTGCTGGTACTAACATAAAATACCAGACGCAGCCGGTAATATAATAAAATGAAAATACCCGCTGGTACTAAAATAAAATACCAGACGCAGCCGGTAATATAATAAAATGAAAATACCCGCTGGTACTAAAATAAAATACCAGACGCAGCCGGTAATATAATAAAATGAAAATACCCGCTGGTACTAAAATAAAATACCAGACGCAGCCGGTAATCTAATAAAAAGAAAATACCCGCTGGTACTAAATTAAAATAGCAGACGCAGCCGGTAATATAATAAAATGAAAATACCCGCTGGTACTAACATAAAATACCAGACGCAGCCGGTAATATAATAAAATGAAAATACCCGCTGTAATAAATTAAAATACCAGACGCAGCCGGTAATATAATAAAATGAAAATACCCGCTGGTACTAAAATAAAATACCAGACGCAGCCGGTAATATAATAAAATGAAAATACCTGCTGGTACTAACATAAAATACCAGACGCAGCCGGTAATATAATAAAATGAAAATACCCGCTGGTACTAAAATAAAATACCAGACGCAGCCGGTAATATAATAAAATGAAAATACCCGCTGGTACTAAAATAAAATACCAGATGCAGCCGGTAATATAATAAAATGAAAATAGCCGCTGGTACTAAAATAAAATACCAGACGCAGCCGGTAATATAATAAAATGAAAATACCTGCTGGTACTAAATTTAAATACCAGACGCAGCCGTAATATAATAAAATGAAAATACCCACTGGTACTAACATAAAATACCAGACGCAGCCGGTAATATAATAAAATGAAAATACCCGCTGGTACTAAATAAAATACCAGACGCAGCCGGTAATATAATAAATGAAAATACCCGCTGGTACTAAAATAAAATACCAGACGCAGCCGGTAATATAATAAAATGAAAATACCCGCTGGTACTAAATAAAATACCAGACGCAGTCGGTAATAATATAATAAAATGAAAATACCCGCTGGTACTAAAATAAAATACCAGACGCAGCCGGTAATATAATAAAATGAAAATACCCGCTGGTACTAAATAAAAATACCAGACGCAGCCGGTAATATAATAAAATGAAAATACCCGCTGGTACTAAAATAAAATACCAGACGCAGCCGGTAATATAATAAAATGAAAATACCCGCTGGTACTAAATTAAAATAGCAGACGCAGCCGGTAATATAATAAAATGAAAATACCCGCTGGTACTAAATTAAAATAGCAGACGCAGCCGGTAATATAATAAAATGAAAATACCCGCTGGTACTAAAATAAAATACCAGACACAGCCGGTAATATAATAAAATGAAAATACCCGCTGGTACTAAAATAAAATACCAGACGCAGCCGGTAATATAATAAAATGAAAATACCCGCTGGTACTAAATAAAAATACCAGACGCAGTCGGTAATATAATAAAATGAAAATACCCGCTGGTACTAAAATAAAATACCAGACGCAGCCGGTAATATAATAAAATGAAAATACCCGCTGGTACTAAAATAAAATACCAGACGCAGCCGTTAATATAATAAAATGAAAATACCCGCTGGTACTAAAATAAAATACCAGACGCAGCCGGTAATATAATAAAATGAAAATACCCGCTGGTACTAAATAAAAATACCAGACGCAGCCGGTAATATAATAAAATGAAAATACCCGCTGGTACTAAAATAAAATACCAGACGCAGCCGGTAATATAATAAAATGAAAATACCCGCTGGTACTAAATTAAAATAGCAGACGCAGCCGGTAATATAATAAAATGAAAATACCTGCTGGTACTAAATTAAAATAGCAGACGCAGCCGGTAATATAATAAAATGAAAATACCTGCTGGACTTAGGGCTGTGCAATATTGACAAAATAATCATATTGCGATTTCTTGAATGAATATTGCGATTGCGATTTTATTTGCGATTTAGCCAATTGTTTTTGCTTTTTCAAACATGCTACATACATTCTAAATGTATTCAGTATTCAGCACATGGATACTGCCCCAGCACATGGATATACTGCCCCAGCACATGGATATACTGCCCAGCACATGGATATACTGCCCCAGCACATGGAAATACTGCCCCAGCACATGGATATACTGCCCCAGCACATGGATATACTGCCCCAGCACATGGATATACTGCCCGCACATGGATATACTGCCCCAGCACATGGAAATACTGCCCCAGCACATGGATATACTGCCCCAGCACATGGATATACTGCCCCAGCACATGGAAATACTGCCCCAGCACATGGATATACTGCCCCAGCACATGGATATACTGCCCCAGCACATGGATATAGTGCCCCAGCTGATGGATATGCCCCAGCTCATGGATATACTGCCCCAGCACATGGATACTGCCCCAGCTCATGGATATACTGCCCCAGCACATGGATACTGCCCCAGCACATGGATACTGCCCCAGCACATGGATATTGCCCCAGTACATGGATACTGCCCCAGCACATGGATATTGCCCCAGCACATGGATACTGCCCAAGCTCATGGATACTGCCCCAGCACATGGATACTGCCCAAGCTCATGGATACTGCCCCAGTACATGGATACTGCCCCAGCACATGGATACTGCCCAAGCTCATGGATACTGCCCCAGTACATGGATACTGCCCCAGCACATGGATACTGCCCCAGCACATGGATAATGCCCCAGCACATGGATACTGATCCAGCTCATGGATACTGCCCCAGCTCGTGGATATCCGCAGCTCACCTCTGTAGCGCCGCTGTGTTCTGTGCGCCACGTGTTCGGCTCCCTGTTAACTTCCGCCGGCACATGGAGCTTGGGCGCTCGCCTGGGGGAACCATGTGATGAGCCGCGAGAACGCGGCTCGTCACGTGGTTCCCCTGCGAGCGCCCAAAGCACCATGCCGCCGCCGAAGTTACAGCCGAAAATCGCAAAATCGCAGCCTTATGCGATTTAGAAATCGCAGGGGCGGAAATCGCGATTCGATTGCGATTGCGATTAATTGAACAGCCCTAGGGTACAGTTACCTTTCCTGGCCATTCGGCTATTCAGAGAGCAGGTAGTTCATCAAATCCTGGCGAATTGGCTGCACATACAGTGCCTGTTCGGTGCCTGTTCGTTGGCAGTGAAATCCCCATAGAGAAGCAATGCTTCGTCTATTCAGAGAACACAAACCAGCTGTGAAAAGCTGCCGAATTTCCCTACCATTCAGTGGTTTAGTTTCATTCGGCAGGTTTATTCAGGCGAATCCCATAGGCTTCAATGTTAAAAAAATATTCCTGTTTTAATTCAATATTTAATAAACCATTTATTATAATATTCCGCAGCAAAAAGTCTCTTTATTTATAGATTTTTTAGGCATTTTTCGGGATTTTTTGTGAACATTTTTTTCCGGTTTATTTTTTAAGTCATTTTTTTCATTTTTCTGTAACTTCCCTTCGCCGTTTTTTTGCGGTGAGTGTTCGTCGGGTTTGCGGTGGCTTTTCCCTGCACTACGACGGCCCTGTGGTACTTGCTGAATATACCGCAGGGTCGCCGAAATGGAATCGCCAAATCGCACCGAATTGAATAGAACCAAAAGTCACTGAACGCGCGGTGACTTTTCGATTCTCTTTGAATAACCCTGCGAGAATTTTCCTTTCTCCTGCTTTTCACCTCTCTCTGAATAACCCTGTTAGTCTCCATCCTACCTATGAACAGGGACCGCGGACATACAGATCCAACTGAGCCAGAGATTACACTGGGCTGGATTTAGTGTCTTTACACTCGCACTACTAGGTCTGATATCTTCCCTATAACAAGACATTTCTTCCAGGTTATTAATATAGGATTAACCACAGCCTGTTTGTATCGTGACACTCGTGTCCTCTGACGCCCTCTACTGGCTCTGCACTTTATGTCATTCTGATATTTTTTACAGTGTATGGGGAATTCACTGTAACACTGGCGAATGTGCTGTAATAACAGGGAATGTGCTGTGACCCCGGAGAATACACTGTAACACCGGAGAATACACTGTAACACCGGGGAATACACTGTAACACTAACGAATGTACTGTAACACCGGGGAATACACTGTAACACCGGGGGAATGTGCTGTAACAACAGGGAATGTGCTGTAACACCGGGGAATACACTGTAACATCGTAGACAGGGTTCATGGCCCGGACGAAGGAACCCCAGGAAGTCAGTAAGGGGCTTCCTTCACGTAGCAGCTGAAAGGCCCAGTCCTGAGGAGGTCCGGACAGTAAGGAGATGGCTGACCGTACCTTTACAGAGTCCGATCCGTAGGTACGTGGACAAAGGGAAAACACGAGTTCACATGCGGTGATAAAGGTACGATATTTTGTGCGGTCACCGGAAAACCGTTCAGGCATAGTGGCTCTGGGTTCTGGAGCGAACGGATCTACCTGATGTGTCACAGAGCCGGACGGTGATGGAGGCAATGCGGTACTCTCAGCACGGCTTCTTTCCTTGTGGAGTAAGACTTCTTGGCCGGTCTGTAAATTCTGTACCACCTTGGTTAATGCTGCCATCTGTTCTGTAAGTACAGCAGGGATTAGGTTCGGGCTTGTGGGTTCCATGATGACCCAGGTTATTCTGTAAGGGCAGGGGCTGTGACCCCTGTATAATGTTGTGCGTATGGAACCCAATGGCAAGCCGTCCAAGAAGGAGACCAGGAGGTGTATATAAGCAATTGAATATTTACTGAGATGAAATGAAATATAAGTCCAGAACAAAAGACTATTAGTTAAAAGGTATTCTTGATTAGTACAAAGTCCAGAACGGAGGATTGCGAGTAAGTGTCTTAGGGTTTAGAAGTGATACAAACAAAGTCCAGAACGAAGGGTTGTAGAAGAAGATAACGTGGGCTGTGGCCTTTAAGACAAGCCTGGGTTGTGGATCTGGAGCTGGTACCGTGGTCGTGGGAGTAAGCTTGGATGCAGAATCTGGAGCTGGTACCGTGGAAGCAGAGGCAAGCCTGGATATAGGAGTTGGAGCTGGTACCGCAGAACTTGACGGTGTCACTATCTTTCCTTCTGCACAAGTCCGTTGCCTCGGAGAGACGCTCGACTCCAGTCTTTCCTTCAGCCCCTACATCCAATCACTCTCCTCATCTTGCCGCAATCACCTCCGCAATATCACCAAAATCCCTCCATTTCTGACGGCCAACACGTGCGCAAGAATCACCGAATTGCACCGAACAGTTAATTTCACCATAGGAGTTAATCAAAGAGCACCGAACTTGCCGCCGAATTGCACCAAAAAGTGAATTTCCCCGTTTGGTGGAATTTCATGGCAGTTCGTCTATTCAGAAAACAGACAGTTCACCAAATACTGGCGAATTGACAGTGAAATACGGAGCAGTTTGTGGCAGATTGACGCAATTCGGCAGCAGTAAAATTCCTCATAGGGAAGTAATGGTTAATCTATTCACAGAGCGCTGAGTGAAATACCCAGATTTTCGGTGATTCCGTTCGACGGGTTTAAACAGGAGAATCCCTCAGGATTCAATGGAAAAAAAAAATCGTTGCATTTCTGTTATTTTTATTCAACCGTTTATGGTTTTTATTTTCAGTAAAAAGTCATTTAATTTGTTTTTTTGGTAAAATTTTTGATCTTCCTTTTTTAATTCTTTTTTAAAGGCAATTTTTTTTTCAGTTCTGTAACGGAGAGTTTTATTACTTTTTATAGGACCTTTTTATTATTTCCACACAGTTTCATGCATTTTTATTGTTTTTATTTTATTGCCTTTTAAAGAATATCCGTTTTTTTTCTTTCAACAGTTTGGAGACATCTGGCGGTCAGTTCGGCGGCTCCCTTACGATGCACTTCAGGAACTCTGGTGAATACTGAATTCACTGCAGGGTCGGCAAACTGGAGTCGCCAAGAAACACGTAAATGCGCCAAATGAGAAAGCAGCGAAATTTCACAGAATTTCGGGGCTTTCTGAATAACCCTCCATATCTGCAATTTCAATGCAATTAATGAATCTGTTCACAAAGCTGTCAATTCACCAAATACAGGGAAACTGACAGCAAAATATCCTGCATTTCACACAATCCGGTAGCATTTGCTATTCACAGAACAACGAATTGCACCGAAAGTTGGGGGAAATTAACAGGCGAATCCAACAGGTTTTAATGTAAATAACGGAATATTTTATTGAATATGTTTTTTTAAGACCATTTATTATTTTTCCAAAAACATTTTTATTTCTTAAAATACTTTATATTATTTATTTATTTTATTGTTTTAAAGACTTTCTTTATTGATCAGTTTGGTGGAATTCGACGAGGCCAAATTACGTGCAATTTGACGGTTAATGGTACAATTTGAGCCCTCTACTCATAGATTGTAAGCTCCTGTGAGCCAGGCCCTCTGCTCCTCTAGATTGTAAGCTCCTGTGAGCCAGACCCTCTGCTCCTCTAGATTGTAAACTCCTGTGAGCCAGACCCTCTGCTCCTCTAGATTGTAAGCTCCTGTGAGCCAGACCCTCTGCTCCTCTAGATTGTAAGCTCCTATGATCCGGACCCTCTGCTCCTCTAGATTGTAAGCTCCTGTGAGCCAGGCCCTCTGCTCCTCTAGATTGTAAGCTCCTGTGAGCCGGGACCTCTGCTCCTCTAGATTGTAAGCTCCTGTGAGCCAGGCCCTCTGCTCCTCTAGATTGTAAGCTCCTGTGAGCCGGGACCTCTGCTCCTCTAGATTGTAAGCTCCTGTGAGCCGGACCCTCTGCTCCTCTAGATTGTAAGCTCCTGTGAGCCGGGCCTCTGCTCCTCTAGATTGTAAGCTCCTGTGAGCCGGACCCTCTGCTCCTCTAGATTGTAAGCTCCTGTGAGCCAGGCCCTCTGCTCCTCTAGATTGTAAGCTCCTGTGAGCCGGGACCTCTGCTCCTCTAGATTGTAAGCTCCTGTGAGCCGGGCCCTCTGCTCCTCTAGATTGGAAGCTCCTGTGAGCCGGACCCTCTGCTCCTCTAGATTGTAAACTCCTGTGAGCCGGGGCCTCTGCTCCTCTAGATTGTAAGCTCCTGTGAGCCGGACCCTCTGCTCCTCTAGATTGTAAACTCCTGTGAGCCGGATCCTCTGCTCCTCTAGATTGTAAGCTCCTGTGAGCTGGGCCCTCTGCTCCTCTAGATTGTAAGCTCCTGTGAGCCGGACCCTCTGCTCCTCTAGATTGTAAGCTCCTGTGAGCCGGGCCCTCTGTTCTTCTAGATTGTAAGCTCCTGTGTTTCAATTTCAGTTTATGGGATTTTTTTGGGGATTCTGTATTAATATTTTCCAGAATTAACATATAACACAAATAAAAGTCTTCCTGCAAGTCGAGGTTTTTATTCCACTGGCAGTTGACGACTTGCAGAATACAAATCCAGCCTAAATCGCAGTAATTTGCTGCCTAAAAACACACGCAGCTTTCATATCACGTCCACGCTCTCTATGAAAGGATTTCCAACATGCAATAGCAGCGCCAAACTGGCCAATAGCGACACCCGGGTCATTTCTCAGCACAGAAAATCTGACCTCACACATCATGCAATACGAGCGGTGACAGAATACATGGGATATGATGTCATGTCCCCGACGTCACATGAAATAAAATGTGAATAACTGCTGTATTTTACCAAAAGACCTGAAATTTACAAAATGTGTTTGCACAGGTAGAGTCTTGTATTGGGTGAAGTTTGGGGGAAATTGGTTAAAACCTGTCCTTGTTTGTGTATTAGACTCCACAAAAAACAGGCTTAATGTCACCCATTTCCATTGTGGGAAACCAAAACCCATGAAAGCTCCAGGACAGGTTTGGGAAATTCAAAGCTTGGGTTGTGTAAAATTTCAAGGCAATTGATTAATGTTTGTTCATTCTTTTACTTATTGAGCTACATTTAGCCCTTTTCCCATTAAATGTTTTAGGAGGTTTGGATTTCGTGCAGCTCCAGCACGAGCCTGTCAGGTCCTTCACTTTCATGGGAATATTTTAGAGATTCTCCACCACCCCCTGCCCTAAGCCAGTGAGGGCGTAACATGGCACCCCAAATGTTTTGACATGACATATCCCATGATGCTCCAACAGGCTTTATGTTGGCTAGGAATCATGGAACATGTAGTCCCGAGTCATTTGGGGTGTCGAGGTTTGCCATCACTGGTGTAATTACTTGTATTCTGGAGAGGTCAGGAAGTCGCTGGTGAAATTCTCACGGAGGACGTGATGCATCCAGTGAGCCAGAAGATTGTCACATTGGGGAGAAGATCGTCCAGAGAATATTTCCTGAGGAACCAAGAAGAGGACATTTCAGCAAATCCAGGGGAACAAGATTTACATCCTTTTTGTTAATAAAATATAAAGGGCCCTATTTTAAGGTTTATCGCTGATGCGCTGAGCCGATGCCACGTGCTGCCGATAGTTAATCAGTGGGATTCGCTCCAGGTTTCCTCCTGTAATGAATAGGGAGATACAGACGAATGGAACCCATAAGAGCCAGGCCGCACTGCTTGGCGTAAGCTCTGCTGACCATGAATTGACCATCAGACAAGAAGACTTTGCTCATCTCATCTTTCATCTCACTTTCCAAATCGGCTATTTTGACCTAGAATTTTTCATTCTCCAGTCATTCTCCTGCTTTTCACCACTCTCTGAATAACCCTGTATGAGATCATTTAAGCAGCTTTTAAGAGCACGTGGTTTGATCTGACCTCTCCAGGCCACCGATCTCCAGATGACGGGCATCAGGACCGATCCAGGTGGCGTACTTCTCCAGCATGTAGGAGGCGAGTCCAGCAGGGGAATCGTTCATCGCAGAGCCTGGGGACAAGAGATCAAATCAGAGGATTGGCAGAGGACACCTCACACTGGGAAGAATGTCGTATGATTCTTGCCCGCCTGTTTTTATTGGCCTGAAACATGTTTTTTTATTGTGCCATGTCTAAACAATGAAAACCAAGGACCATCTCCTCATAGCTGAATCGTGACCCTGGAAATGAAAGCCAACAGCAGCAAGCATTCCTTTATCTGTGAGTTCCCTCATATAAGCACCCAGGCTCCAGGCTGGACTCAGTGCTCTCTCCTGCAAGTCCCCCTCACTCCGCTAAAACCTTCTCCGGTGCATTGTGTGCTATTTTTAAGGGGTTATCCTGCAGGTTCTTAGCATTTTCCTTAATACATTTTGTTTGGTAAAAGAAGCATTTTAGCAGTTGACACTATCTACTTATTTCCTGCGCTCGACGTGACATTCTGCATTTCGTGGCGCCCGCTAGACCAGTCAAAACAGATACCTCTTACCCAGGCTGTCCGGCTTGGTGGCCTGAAGGTGCAGATACCCCGAGTCACGTATCCACGCGTACAAATTATTTTTCAGGTACAGATATAAGCGCTTGACATCTTCGTTTGTCATTCCCACCAACCAAGGGAGATATCGTCCAAGAGTCAGGGTTAGAAAGTGTCCCAGACCCCCAGAAAATGAAATTCACGTGGAGACCCTTGACCGACCTGGAAAACAAGGAACCCCAGAGACAGTGATTCTTCTGTGTCGTGTTATTTCTGCACACGCGTGTGGATCTTTAATTTTTCAGAGAGGTGCGCAAAAAAGGAAGAGGGTGACACGGGGGCTGAACGGACGGTTTTACTCATCCAAAGGCGATCTCTCCATGTACAATGACTTGCCATCTGATGTGAACAAGCCATCGGCCTCCCTCACTGGTCTCAGTAAGACAAGGGAATAGAAGCCTGGCAGGTTCTGAGCGCATGTGCAGTCCAGAGCTCGGTCACATGAGAGGCCTGCTATCAGGGCGGTGCTGTCATTGAGCGCAGAGTGTCCCATACGAGCCCCCAGAACGCACCGTCCTGATATAAGATTCCCACAAGCCGGGCACAATGCTGCGGATGGCGGTTCTGATTAGGTTTGTGCATTTCTTTTGTTTCAACCAAATAGATTTTTTGGAAGAAATATCGGCTTTTCAGCAG
The DNA here is from genome assembly GCA_009667805.1 of Leptobrachium leishanense. Lineage (NCBI taxonomy): Eukaryota > Metazoa > Chordata > Amphibia > Anura > Megophryidae > Leptobrachium > Leptobrachium leishanense. Next base: position 11,567 of record RXON01002325.1, read on the forward strand.
TTCGGGATCATCTGAAATTCCGAATCGCAGGAAAATAAAAGAAATGAACCAAATAGATGTTTCTGAAACAATACAAAAAATTTCAGATCATTTGGGAATGGTTTTGTAACCTGAAAAAACTGCACTCTATAGACAATACTAACCCTAACCCTAATACATGGAGAAACAGTAACTGTAACCCTGACAGTAACCCTAACCCTAAGACATGCAGAAACAGTAACTGTAACCCTGACAGTAACCCTAACCCTAAGACATGCAGAAACAGTAACTGTAACCCTGACAGTAACCCTAACCCTAAAACATACAGAAATAGTAACTGTAACCCTGACAGTAACCCTAACACTAAAAAATTGTGAAACAGTAACTGCAACCCTGACAGTAAACCTAACCCTAAAACATTGAGATACAGTAACTGCAACCCTGACAGTAACCCTAACCCTAAAACATTGAGATACAGTAACACATTACAGGATCTTTTATTGCTGTGGAGCTCTGTGACACCCATACAACACTGCACATTATGGGGGTGTCACAGAGCTCCGCAGTAAACACTGCACATTACTGTGGAGCTCTGTCATATCTTCATACTCACCGCACGTGGAGCTGTATCCCTGCTGATTTCAATGAGGGCGGCCCCTTTGACTGGGTCACAGGGCGCGCCATTTGACGTCTGCTGCCCTATGCCCTGTCGGCAGACATCAAGTGGTGCGCCCTGTGACCTAATCAGTGGGGGCTGTCGGCTGGCCTGCTGGTCCTAGGGCTAGCCGGATGGCTGGCTGCCCTTTTCAGATGGCCTAAGCTGCCTTGCCAGCTGGCAGACCGGCAAGGGAGGCTATCAGCCGACTGGCCCGGGAGGCTAGCAGCCTACTGGGAAAACGCCCAGTTTGCCCGATGGCCAGTCCGGGTCTCACCCTGACAGTAACACTAACCCTAAAGCAGACAGAACCAGAAAGCATAAGTTATCCAACCACAGAAGTAACCCTAACCCTAAGGCTAGGGTCAGACGAAAGCATTTTTCCCCGCGAACGTGAAAAAGTGCGTCCGAACGGATTGACGTATTTTTTCACGGA
>RXON01002327.1:0-23827 GCA_009667805.1 Leptobrachium leishanense
GATGACCAGGACGCCCCAATGGTATAGAGTTGAAGAAGATAGTTATCATAAAAAGTGAATAATCTCAATCCTCATTCAAACCATTGGGAGTTAGTGTGCCATTATCGAAAAGAAGTCTCATCTCTTCCCTTCCTAGTTTATTAATCACATCTTCTTCAACCTCGGCTTTTTTTAATCTGTTTTATTGCTTGGGGGCAAATATCCCTGAGAGCTTGGGGGCAAATATCCCTGAGAGCTTGGGGGCAAATATCCCTGAGAGCTTGGGGGCAAATATCCCTGAGAGCTTGGGGGCAAATATCCATGAGAGCTTGGGGGCAAATATCCCTGAGAGCTTGGGGGCAAATATCCATGAGCTGGGGCAATATCCACGAGCTGGGGCAATATCCACGAGCTGGGGCAATATCCACGAGAGCTTGGGGGCAAATATCCATGAGAGCTTGGGGGCAAATATCCACGAGCTGGGGCAATATCCACGAGCTGGGGCAATATCCACGAGAGCTTGGGGGCAAATATCCACGAGAGCTTGGGGGCAAATATCCATGAGAGCTTGGGGGCAAATATCCACGAGCTGGGGCAATATCAACAATAGACTGCCCTCTGGGCAGGCTTTCCAACTAGTAATCAATAACACGATATGGAAGTTTCGAAAAATAAATCAACAGTGATCTTTTGTAGAATGCATTAAATAATGATGGGGATTTATATAATTTGTAGTACGCACTTTACAACATTTTATTAAAATATAAGGATGAGTTTTAATATTAACCATTGTGGGTATTCATTAAGGGCACTATTAGTAACTTAATTCCAGCACTTTATTATGATAGCACTTTACATAAAGGAGATTTACACTTTATGGCACAGTAAATTTAATATACATGTATAAATTGACTATTTTCCCACTGTTGGGGGTAAGATTTCAAAGTACGCACTTTACGACATTTCATTAAACTCTAATATAAATTGTTGTAATTCATTAAGGGCGCTGTGAGCAATCCAATTCTAGCACTTTATTATGATAGCACTTTAAAATGGGGAGATTTACACTTTATGGCACAGTAGATTTTAATACACATGTATAAACTGGCAAATTCCTATTACATTATTAGGGGTTTTCATATATAATTATCTATACACATAGTAATTATTCACCAGTTTAAGATATACTAGCACTTTATTGATCAGTAATGCAGGTACATCACAATTGATGTTATACTAAAGATATACGCACAGGATTTGCAATCGATGTATGCACTTTGATGCGCCCATATCCCCCATATGAGATAGAGTTGGGGAGGATAATGGGATTTTATGCAAAGTTTACATTTCAATTGAGTTGATGTGTGTGTTTACCCCCTCTATCGAGGATGTCAATCTGCCCGGGGGCCACAGATGGCGATTGCACAAAATATTTTGCAATGAAAAGGAGGCAAAGAACCAGCGCGATCAGAGGCCCAGCGTGACATGCGCAGTGGAACGCACACACCATCCGGGACAACGGCGTGACACGCATAGTGGAGCGCATATGAAAATGAAACGCATGCGCAAAATGGCGGCGCCCGCCCCATACCTAATATGGTGTGGTTTGAGGCGTGGAACGCACGCCAATTACGCAATTAAGAACATATGGGGACATTTTTAAGGACACTATTTAACCATCATGTTGGAATCAGCCTGGAAACCAGCTGAGGAAGCCATTATACTTGGCGAAACGCGTCCTGGTCATCTGGCTGTGCCAGTAATATTGTTTATTTGCACTTATGTTCTAATACATTTTTTATTGAGCTTGAATCCCCGGTGTTCTGGAGTTCGAGGAGGGTTTTTATGGACTTAGGCGCACACACCAAGAGCTTTGTTTTAAAGCTCCACTAAATAGATTTCCTTTACCATAAAGGTGTGGGTCACCTTATAAGTGGAGAAGCGAAGTACCTGAAAGCATTCATCCACTCAGAGCCAGTGCCCGGGCTCTAGATTTGTGAGTGGAACCATTGCATAATAGTGTAGCGCTGTGTTAAAATCTTGCTGCAGGCAGTACCTATTTTTGGCCACAAGATGGAGACAATCGCGATTTAGAGGCACTGGACATTGGGACTACATTTCCCGGCGTGCTTTGCAAAAAGACAGGAAGTGGGTGGGACCCAGCGGACTTACATCCCGAACCTCGTGGAGAACGCGCCAGAGCGCGCCAGGGAACGAGAAAGAGCAGACGCAGTGCCATACATCGCTAGAGGGCCTAGGCCAGAGCGCAAGTGAGCCTGTCAGTTCTTTTACCGGGTCATACAGCCTAAGGAGAAGGAGCCCTCCAAGTTCCAGAGATTGCTGCAGATTGAACCAACCGAAGACCTCGAGTAAGGAGTCACCGCGAGTTGATCGGAGGCGGTGAGCAGGAAAGTCGTGGACAAGCTACGGGAAGTCAGACAACGGATCCGGCCGCAAGTATCCCCAGTCAAAATCGAGCGGAGAGACGTCCTGGGTCAGCGGAGCCTAAAGCAACCGGTGGATGGGTGAGAGGCCTTCAAGGCCGTTTGTAAATAAGAACACGCTGCTGTTTTCTCTTTAAAGTCCACAGGGCCCCAACTTGACTAGTCGAAGACATTCCTTAAGTAAATTCACTGGCCAGTTGAACAGTACCCGGGTACCACACACACATATATACACCTTTTACATTCCGGGACTTAACCTGTGCAGGACTCATTTCTGTTACGAATCGGAACAGGGGTTAAAGATACGTTCCGAATCATATTTTTCTCTTTTCCGCTGCGCGTTTACCGTAATACGAATAGATTGTATTCTTTGGGTTTCGCTACGTGTTCCTTTTTACCGAGCTATCAGGCAATTGCATTTCTTTTCTGTTCGGTTGCGAATATTTTATTTTTCCGAAATACGAAGCCTCGTGTTTCGTTTCTTTTCCGCTACGCGTTTTACCGCGATATGAAAGTACTGTAATAATACCTGTGAATACCGTGTCTCAACGTCTGCTTATTATTTTAGTAAACTATTTAAATGATAAAAACTCACAGCTGTGTTGGAGTATATTTATTCCCTAGTGCGGGGAGACTGACCCGTGGTTCATTTTCAGCGGCTCCTCCGGGAGTGAGCGCTACAATAGTTTTTACTAATTTTGTATAAAACACTCTGCACTATTATATTGTTTGCTTCCTTTTATGTGATCCACATGGATAAAATGAATAAAGAGAACCACCAGATACCCAAAAGCGATTTCCATCGCGCCACCAGATACGTACTACTACTATACATTGCTTTCTACACTGGTTTGGGGGAAACAGTAATTGAATTTAAGCAGGCATGGGATAGGCATAAGGCTATCCTAAAAAAAAGATAAATCCAGGTAAAGTATCCATGTAATTGGGCAGACTAGATGGGCCGAAAGGTTCTTATCTGCTGACATTTTTCTATGTTTCTAAACCACTGAATTTCTGGTTTGGCATTGGTTAATTGGTGATAGAGCGCGCGCGCAGAGGGATTAGCGCGCGCGCAGAGGGATTAGCGCGCGCGCAGAGGGATTAGCGCGCGCGCGCGCGCAGAGGGATTAGCGCGCGCGCGCAGAGGGATTAGCGCGCGCGCGCGCAGAGGGATTAGCGCGCGCGCGCGCAGAGGGATTAGCGCGCGCAGAGGGATTAGCGCGCGCGGCGCCGCGCGCAGAGGGATTAGCGCGCGCGCGCGCGCGCAGAGGGATTAGCGCGCGCGCGCGCAGAGGGATTAGCGCGCGCGGCGCGCGCGCAGAGGGATTAGCGCGCGCGCGCGCAGAGGGATTAGCGCGCGCGCGCGCAGAGGGATTAGCGCGCGCGGCGCAGAGGGATTAGCGCGCGCGCGCGCGCAGAGGATTAGCGCGCGCAGAGGGATTAGCCGCGCGCGCGCGCAGAGGGATTAGCGCGCGCGCGCGCAGAGGGATTAGCGCGCGCGCAGAGGGATTAGCGCGCGCGCGCGCGCAGAGGGATTAGCGCGCGCGCGCGCAGAGGGATTAGCGCGCGCGCGCGCAGAGGGATTAGCGCGCGCGCGCGCAGAGGGATTAGCGCGCGCGCGCGCAGAGGGATTAGCGCGCGCGCGCAGAGGGATTAGCGCGCGCGCGCGCAGAGGGATTAGCGCGCGCGCGCGCGCGCAGAGGGATTAGCGCGCGCGCGCGCAGCGCAGAGGGATTAGCGCGCGCGCGCAGAGGGATTAGCGCGCGCGCGCAGAGGGATGAGCGCGCGCGCGCAGAGGGATGAGCGCGCGCGCGCAGAGGGATGAGCGCGCGCGCGCAGAGGGATTAGCGCGCGCGCGCGCAGAGGGATTAGCGCGCGCGCGCAGAGGGATTAGCGCGCGCGCGCGCGCGCAGAGGGATTAGCGCGCGCGCGCAGAGGGATTAGCGCGCGCGCGCAGAGGGATGAGCGCGCGCGCGCAGAGGGATGAGCGCGCGCGCGCAGAGGGATGAGCGCGCGCGCGCAGAGGGATTAGCGCGCGCGCGCGCAGAGGGATTAGCGTGCGCGCAGAGGGATTAGCGCGCGCGCGCAGAGGGATTAGCGCGCGCGCGCAGAGGGATTAGCGCGCGCGCGCAGAGGGATTAGCGCGCGCGCGCAGAGGGATTAGCGCGCGCGCAGAGGGATTAGCGCGCGCGCGCGCAGAGGGATTAGCGCGCGCGCGCGCGCAGAGGGATTAGCGCGCGCGCGCAGAGGGATTAGCGCGCGCGCGCAGAGGGATTAGCGCGCGCGCGCAGAGGGATTAGCGCGCGCGCGCAGAGGGATTAGCGCGCGCGCCGCAGAGGGATTAGCGCGCGCGGCGCGCAGAGGGATTAGCGCGCGCGCGCAGAGGGATTAGAGCGCGCGCGCGCAGAGGGATTAGAGCGCGCGCGCGCAGAGGGATTAGAGCGCGCGCGCGCAGAGGGATTAGCGCGCGCGCAGAGGGATTAGCGCGCGCAGAGGGATTAGCGCGCGCGCGCAGAGGGATTAGCGCGCGCGCGCAGAGGGATTAGCGCGCGCGCGCAGAGGGATTAGCGCGCGCGCGCAGAGGGATTAGCGCGCGCGCGCAGAGGGATTAGCGCGCGCGCGCAGAGGGATTAGCGCGCGCGCGCAGAGGGATTAGCGCGCGCGCGCAGAGGGATTAGCGCGCGCGCAGAGGGATTAGCGCGCGCGCAGAGGGATGAGCGCGCGCGCAGAGGGATTAGCGCGCGCGCGCGCAGAGGGATTAGCGCGCGCGCAGAGGGATTAGCGCGCGCAGAGGGATTAGCGCGCGCGCGCAGAGGGATTAGAGCGCGCGCGCAGAGGGATTAGCGCGCGCGCAGAGGGATTAGCGCGCGCGCAGAGGGATTAGCGCGCGCGCAGAGGGATTAGCGCGCGCGCAGAGGGATTAGCGCGCGCGCAGAGGGATTAGCGCGCGCGCGCAGAGGGATTAGCGCGCGCGCGCAGAGGGATTAGCGCGCGCGCAGAGGGATTAGCGCGCGCGCGCGCAGAGGGATTAGCGCGCGCGCGCAGAGGGATTAGCGCGCGCAGAGGGATTAGCGCGCGCGCAGAGGGATTAGCGCGCGCAGAGGGATTAGCGCGCGCGCGCAGAGAGGATTAGCGCGCGCGCGCAGAGGATTAGCGCGCGCGCGCAGAGGGATTAGCGCGCGCGCGCGCAGAGGGATTAGCGCGCGCGCGCGCAGAGGGATTAGCGCGCGCGCAGAGGGATTAGCGCGCGCAGGGGATTAGCGCGCGCGCGCAGAGGGATTAGCGCGCGCGCGCAGAGGGATTAGGCGCGCGCGCGCAGAGGGATTAGCGCGCGCGCAGAGGGATTAGCGCGCGCGCAGAGGGATTAGCGCGCGCGCAGAGGGATTAGCGCGCGGCGCAGAGGGATTAGCGCGCGCGCGCAGAGGGATTAGCGCGCGCGCGCAGAGGATTAGCGCGCGCGCGGCAGAGGGATTAGCGCGCGCGCGCAGAGGGATTAGCGCGCGCGCGCAGAGGGAGCGCGCGCAGCGCGCAGAAGAGCGCGATAGAGCGCGCGCGCGCAGAGGGATTAGCGGCGCGCGCAGAGGGATTAGAGCGCGCGCGCAGAGGGATTAGCGCGCGCGCAGAGGGATTAGCGCGCGCGCAGAGGGATTAGCGCGCGCGCAGAGGGATTAGCGCGCGCGCAGAGGGATTAGCGCGCGCGCAGAGGGATTAGCGCGCGCGCAGAGGGATAGCGCGCGCGCGCGCAGAGGGATTAGCGCGCGCGCAGAGGGATTAGCGCGCGCGCGCGCAGAGGGATTAGCGCGCGCGCGCGCAGAGGGATGAGCGCGCGCGCAGAGGGATGAGCGCGCGCGCAGAGGGATGAGCGCGCGCGCGCAGAGGGATGAGCGCGCGCGCGCAGAGGGATGAGCGCGCGCGCGCAGAGGGATGAGCGCGCGCGCGCAGAGGGATGAGCGCGCGCGCGCAGAGGGATGAGCGCGCGCGCGCAGAGGGATGAGCGCGCGCGCGCAGAGGATGAGCGCGCGCGCGCAGAGGGATTAGCGCGCGCAGAGGGATTAGCGCGCGCAGAGGTTAGCGCGCGCGCAGAGGGATTAGAGCGCGCGCGCGCGCAGAGGGATTAGCGCGCGCGCAGAGGGATTAGCGCGCGCGCGCAGAGGGATTAGCGCGCGCGCGCAGAGGGATTCGCGCGCGGCGCGCAGAGGGATTCGCGCGCGCGCGCAGAGAGATTAGCGCGCGCGCGCAGAGGGATTAGCGCGCGCGCGCGCAGAGGGATTAGCGCGCGCGCGCGCAGAGGGATTAGCGCGGCGCGCGCGCAGAGGGATTAGCGCGCGCGCGCGCAGAGGGATTAGCGCGCGCGCGCGCAGAGGGATTAGCGCGCGCGCGCGCAGAGGGATTAGCGCGCGCGCGCAGAGGGATTAGCGCGCGCGCGCGCGCAGAGGGATTAGCGCGCGCGCGCGCAGAGGGATTAGCGCGCGCGCGCGCAGAGGGATTAGCGCGCGCGCAGAGGGATTAGAGCGCGCGGCGCGCGCAGAGGGATTAGCGCGCGCGCAGAGGGATTAGCGCGCGCGCAGAGGGATTAGCGCGCGCGCGCAGAGGGATTAGCGCGCGCGCAGAGGGATTAGCGCGCGCGCGCGCAGAGGGATTAGCGCGCGCGCGCGCAGAGGGATTAGCGCGCGCGCGCGCAGAGGGATTAGCGCGCGCGCGCGCAGAGGGATTAGCGCGCGCGCGCGCAGCGAGGGATTAGCGCGCGCGCGCGCAGAGGGATTAGCGCGCGCGCGCGCAGAGGGATTAGCGCGCGCGCGCGCGCAGAGGGATTAGCGCGCGCGCGCGCAGAGGGATTAGCGCGCGCGCGCGCAGAGGGATTAGCGCGCGCGCGCGCAGAGGGATTAGCGCGCGCGCGCGCAGAGGGATTAGCGCGCGCGCGCGCAGAGGGATTAGCGCGCGCGCGCGCAGAGGGATTAGCGCGCGCGCGCGCAGAGGGATTAGCGCGCGCGCGCGCAGAGGGATTAGCGCGCGCGCGCGCGCAGAGGGATTAGCGCGCGCGCGCGCAGAGGGATTAGCGCGCGCGCGCGCAGAGGGATTAGCGCGCGCGCGCGCAGAGGATTAGCGCGCGCGCGCGCAGAGGGATTAGCGCGCGCGCGCGCAGAGGGATTAGCGCGCGCCGCGCAGAGGGATTAGCGCGCGCGCGCGCAGAGGGATTAGCGCGCGCGCGCGCAGAGGGATTAGCGCGCGCGCGCGCAGAGGGATTAGCGCGCGCGCGCGCAGAGGGATTAGCGCGCGCGCGCGCAGAGGGATTAGCGCGCGCGCGCGCAGAGGGATTAGCGCGCGCGCGCGCAGAGGGATTAGCGCGCGCGCGCGCAGAGGGATTAGAGCGCGCGCGCGCAGAGGGATTAGCGCGCGCGCAGAGGGATTAGCGCGCGCGCAGAGGGATTAGCGCGCGCGCAGAGGGATTAGCGCGCGCGCAGAGGGATTAGCGCGCGCGCAGAGGGATTAGCGCGCGCGCAGAGGGATTAGCGCGCGCGCAGAGGGATTAGCGCGCGGCAGAGGGATTAGCGCGCGCGCAGAGGGATTAGCGCGCGCGCAGAGGGATTAGCGCGCGCGCAGAGGGATTAGCGCGCGCGCAGAGGGATTAGCGCGCGCGCAGAGGGATTAGCGCGCGCGCAGAGGGATTAGCGCGCGCGCAGAGGGATTAGCGCGCGCGCAGAGGGATTAGCGCGCGCGCAGAGGGATTAGCGCGCGCGCAGAGGGAATAGAGTGCGCGCAGAGGGATTAGCGGGCGCGCGCAGAGGGATTAGCGGGCGCGAGCAGAGGGATTAGCGGGCGCGCGCAGAGGGATTAGCGGCGCGCGCAGAGGGATTAGCGAGCGCGCGTAGAGGGATTAGCGAGCGCGCGCAGAGGGATTAGCGAGCGCGCGCAGAGGGATTAGCACACGCAGAGGGATTAGCGCGCGCAGAGGGAGTAGAGAGTGTAGAGTGCGCGCAGACTGTGTAGCAGGCGCTCTGTAATCATGTTTGACAGCATGTATCTGATGAATTGATGACCTTCAAGTTTGGAGGTGGGGCAGGTCCTTTTATGGAGAGTGACAGGATGATGGACTGACTCAAGTGGAAGGAGGGGGGGGGGAAAATTGGGTCAAGTCCATATTACACTGGATATGTTTTTTCTTTATTTCAAACAGTTTCTTAAATTTTTTCATTGATTATCTTGCTGCTGTTTAATAAAGCAAGAAAAGAGATTGCAACGGGAGCCTCTGAGTCCGTGTATTAAATTTCTAACTTACCGTCATACTTCGCTGAATTCCATAATTGTGTCTATATGTATTTCTTATTGTTCAGAGAGGAGAGAGGGGACTGTGCCGGGATACAATCCATCACCAAGTTACAATATACCTGAACAATCAACGGTTCAGCGTCTAGGTAAGATCCCTCTTACTATTCATTTTATTTCTTTTAAAACCCCCCAAATCCTCAGCACCAGACCCCCCAAATCCTCAGCACCAGACCCCCCAAAATCCTCAGCACCAGACCGCCCAAAATCCTCAGCACCGACCCCCAAAAAAATCCTCAGCACCAGACTCCCCCCCCCCCCCCCCAAAACACCAGATGTCACAAACGGGTGTCTGGTGGATTTTTTTTTTCTCTTGTCTTTAAAACAGAGTTTGCAAAGCAAGGCCACTGGTATTTAGAACCCTCTTATCTGATCTGCTCTCTGGGGCTGAAGGAAAACTTGAGACCTGAACCAATTGGATTGGGGGTTGGTTGGGGGTGTTGGACAAAGAGCCAGCGCTCACTGTACAATTTGTATTTCGGCAAAAGACTTGGGGCTCTATTACATTCGTCACGCAAACGTTAACGCGTGCGAAAAAACGCATTAACGCGAGGGGCAAAACCCTTTGCACTGAACGTCGTATTGCAATGGCAGCGCAACAAACACACGCAGTCGCCTAACGCGGGTGAACCTGCTGGAACCCTTTGCGAGCTTACTGTACTGCGCGCGTCCTATACTTAACATTGTGAGCGCAAATGCGTTTGTGCGCTGGTATGCGGATGGTATTACATGACTGCTTAGGTCTGTGACCTCCCGGTTCAGCCATACCCTTTCCCCCCAATAACCACACAAACACTTCTGTATTGGACACCAGGACCCCATCCAGACTAGATGGGCCGAAAGGTTCTTATCTGCTGACATTTTTCTATGTTTCTAAACCACTGAATTTCTGGTTTGGCATTGGTTAATTGGTGGCGGTACAAGTTTGGGCGCCGTCCATTCGTTTTTGTATTTTTTCTACCGCCTTTTATTTGGAGCGATAAGCATTTTACCCTTATTTCTCTCTTCCACCATTATCTTTCTCTTAAGTTACCTTTACTTCCCTTCAACCCCCCCAAACCATCCCCTGTCGGATATAATCTCTGCACGTGAATACAACACGTTTGTATATATTGGATTTATCAGCCAACCCTCCAGTATGTCTATATTGGACTTACTGGACCTACCTCGGCAGTTGTCTCCAATATATCAGGGATTATTATTTCATAAGAAATTTATACGAGACACAAATATCAATCGTTTATATCTCTTAGAAATTATCCTGAATTCTTTTAATTGTCTGTGTTTTGCTTTAAAAAATACAATAATCAATAATCGGATAAAAATATATATATATTTATTACGTATACAAAAGAATTTCAAATCTCATATCATGAACAACAATTTATAACCACAATCCATCAGCATATAAAAACTAGCTTCACAATATATGTATCTCCGGTTAGTAACTGCATATATGATTAATATCATTTACCTTATCAGTTAGTAACTAATACACAAATGGTTAATAAACATTTCTGCTTAATACAACATGCATTTCCCAGCAAACAATGTTTAACCAGCCAGCTCTTATAGATATATATATATATCTCTATGCTACATGGATCAAAAGATGAGCTAATTTATTGATAAGTAATAAAAACTTATTTAATGAATCCTCCCCTAATCTCGAGAATTAAACTACTAATTTTTTGCTTTTAATTTTGTAGTTATATAATTCCTTGCTCATTAATTTTAATCACAGTAATTTCCAAATTCAATATATATATTGGTATCAATCTTACAACATTTCTTTAGGAATAAATCCTTATATCCACTTCTTCATATTTCTATCTGCAGAATAGAATTACTTAGAATTTGGATTTTAACCTTATCCGAGAAGTCTCAGTCTACGTTGCAAAAATCTCTACAAATATATTTTTACATTAATTCCTTATTTCATACATTACCTGTCCAATTTGGATGTTGATGAGTCTGCCTTGGAATTTTCTATGTGATGCTTTGTTTTGGAATATGTGAAAATTATCGATATTAGATAATCAATGCATGTGAGTTAGAGATTTGGTGAGAATATTAATTGCCTCATGTCTGGGATCTGAGTGCATCGTGGTGTGAGTCTGATGTGAGTCTCTGTCTGTTGGAATCTCTGACTTCTCAGAATGTCATATATAATGAATGTCTGAGTGCATGGTGATGTGAGTCTGATGTGAGTCTCTGTCTGTTGAAATCTCTGACTGACTTACAAAAGAACCTTCCGCCTATTATACCCAATTTGACGTCATGGTTAATTATTTTTACTATCCTCTAGAGGGCAGTATTGCACTTCTTATATTAATTCCATTATTTCTTTTTAATATCTTATCTTGGGTCAAAGGTCAGACTAACTTAACAAAAAGCCTTGTCTTTTAACTAGACTGTCTCTAGACACAGTGTCTGTCATTTGATTTATATTCTCACTCCCTTTTGGTTGCTTAGATCAGCTAAATTCTTTCCTGGTTAACTCACAGAATCTATTCTTTAGTAATTTTTATTATTTACCAATTATATACTTTCTACAATATTTTGGAGTATATATTTCATACTGTAATTATAATAAAATATACCTTGATTATAAACATATATTTTGTGAATATAATTATATGTTACAGAATATTTAACTCTTATTCCTATACCCAAAAGAAACAAAATCTCTTTTGTTTTAAAAACTTAGAATAGACCAATAAATTTACTTATGACACGTCTTAGCATTATCTCACATTCATTCATTCTAGGTTCCTTCATGTCTGGATAGACTTCACCCAGGAATGAACTTTGTTAAAAAAAAAATCTTGTTCATTTCTAAACCTAGAGAATATTTTGAAAGAAAAACGGTCTTTAAAACAAAATGGCTACAGGCATCCATTTTAAATCTCTCCTTTTCTGTGTAATATACCCGACACCCCCCCACCCCCCGCTCTCCCCATAAATAAAAACACATGACAAAAGTATTGGCGGTTTGAAAAGGTCACGTCTTTTATTTATAATCAAGGCCAAAAAAACATTGCCTTTGTGGCAGAATTATCAGCGATCCTCGCTTTCTTGGAATAGGTAACACCAGATAACACTGGCAACCGCAATGAACCACCAGCATTGCCCAGAAATAGCGGCCGGCCCCACGTGGCTAAGCTAGCGCGACCAAACGCTGCTCTCTTTATAGCAGATAGCAGGCCCGGGAGGATCTTCAAACCCAGGAGGCTACCTGTGTTTGGCCGCACAAACCACCACACAGACCCCCAGATCCTCCCCCCTCTATCGCCTCTCCATGTGCCAGGGCCGCATATTTCACCGCGACCAAAAATGAGGACCCTCTTTTTCCGCCACCAATAAAAGACCGTGACCTTTTCACTTACCTTACACAAGGGTCTTCATCAGCCCTTCGATGTTGCCCCCGAAAAGGTTGTTCCTCGCCTTGGACAAATGGACCCCGTCATTCCAAAACAATTCCTCCTGCATTGTCACTATGTTCTGATGCTCCAAAACCTTTCCTCCCATCTCCAACATAATCTTTTTCGCTGCCTGGTTTAGCTTCTTTCTCCCGATGTATCCTGCACCCTGCAGTTCCTCCACACTAATATAGCAATTACGTTAGACCACACTATCTGAACATCCGGCCATTCCTTCCTGAACCACCTAAGTGTTTCCCGGACCCTATTCTGCAAATCTATCGTTGTCATAGCCCCTATCATTATATCTGGCTTCCCCCCACCTTCTCCTAGATTCCTGTGCTACCCCTAAAAACTGCGCCCACCCCATACCCCTCCTTCCTATCCACCTAATGCCCGCTTTAGTGAGGCTGAACCCTAGGTTCACTCCCATCGTTGTGCCCACAGCGTGAACAGCCACCCAGTGCACATAGGAGTTGTCCCAGGATCCATACTCTCTTCGCCCGCTCTGAAAGAAAAAACCAAAAAACAGAATATTAACGTTCAAACACATACCAACTTTTTATCGCGACTGTAAATTGAATAAGGGTTATATACCTACCCCCGCTTATTCACAACCGTCTCCTCTCTAACTTAGTAAATTATGAAATACCAGCTAGCCTGCTGAGACCGGTGCCCTTTAAACAAATTCCATTTCCCCATCGCTGTTTAATCCTAACTGCTCGCGATCTGCCAGAGAAATGAAGGTTTATTAAATTTTATTTTTTCCCCAAAAACAGAAATATCCCCTATCATTATATCTGGCTTCCCCCACCTTCTCCTAGATTATCAAATATTCTATATTCACAGTCCTAACCTCAACATCTGAGGGTTGGGATTTAGGGGTTATTATTGCAGAGGATCTAAGGGTAAGTAGTCAATGTAATAGAGCAGCAGGAAATGCTGGCAGAATGCTTGGTTGTGTAGGGAGAGGTATTAGCAGTAGGAAAAGGAAAGAGCTCATGCCACTGTACAGAGCACTGGTGAGACCTCGCTTGGAGTACTGTGTGCAGTACTGGAGACCATATCTCCATAAGGATATAGACACCTTAGAGAGAGTTCAGAGAAGGGCTACTAAAATGGTGTATGGCTTGAAGGAAAAAGTTACCAGGAAGGCTTAATGATCTTAACATGTACAGCTTGGAAAAAAGACGAGACAGAGGAGATATGATAGACACATTTAAATACGTAAAGGGAATCCACAAGGTAGAGGAAGGGAGTATATTTAAAATGAAACAAAGTAGCAAAACAAGAGGACATAGTTTTAGATTAGAGGGGCAAAGGTTTAAAAATAACCTCAGGAAGCATTATTTTACTGAGAGGGTGGTGGATACATGGAACAGCCTTCCAGCAGAAGTGGTAGAGGCTATAACAGTGATTGAATTTAAACAGGCATGGGATAGGCATAAGGCTATCCTAAACAAAAGATAAATCCAGGTGAAGTATCCATGTAATTGGGCAGACTAGATGGGCCGAAAGGTTCTTATCTGCCGACATTTTCTATGTTTCTTTCCATCCCAGCAACGTTACAGCCTTTTCCACAGCCGCTTTGAATTGCAACCTGGACAAAATTGGTTCCATCCTCATGTCTCAAAAAAAACATATGGCCGTTTGCAGGAGCCGCCTCCAAATAACCTCTTACATAACACCGGGCATACCTCCACTTAACCTCTGTATTACGCTCCAGTCTTTGTGTAATATACCCCCCCCCCCTCTAAGTAAGGATTCCATTTGTTTTCACATGCTTCTGTCAGCCCCTCGCCCCCCCCCCAGCAACCAAGGTCGCCCAGCTCATGGTTATCTGATGCATTGTTCCTAGCTGGAGGTGATTACATTGTCTCTGCACCTTTCCTCTCTGTGTGTGTCCCTTGCACAATGTAAATCAATGTAGTCTCCATTTTGAGTTGGGCCATAAGCAGTACTTCTGCGGAATACTGACTTCAAGGGAGCAGTCTGCCCGTGGACAGGAACCCCTACGTTACAGCCTCGTTCCTCGAATGCCCTCTGGGTTAAGCTAAATGGGGACTTCTCTAAAGGACCAGCCATTCTACCTAACAGCACCTCCTTCCCCCACTTTTCTCTCAATATTTCTGGCAGTTCATATGCTGATTTCAACTGCTTTACTTTCCTACCCCCCTAATCAGTATCTTGAAGCCTTCCATAAAAAACCCTTACTCCATTCTCCTTATCCTCCATCTTAAGGCTCGCCAGCCCTGGAATCCTTTATCAAGTCTTTAACCCACATCTTTAACCCACGTCTTTAACCCACGTCTACCAATGAAACGGTTTCTTGCTTAGTATATTAATCTATAGGCCCGAAGTTAAGTCAACCTACCCAAAATAGTGAAACAGCATCTGCTAACATACAAAATCACTGTTTAGTTGATAAGCCTCTTCAGAAATTATAACAGACACATTTAGATGTGTATTTGGTTAGTAATGGTTATATTCATAAATCTGGCAGAAACCATCTGGATTAATTTAGTTGCGCAAATGGAAGTTTAAACAGATTATACAGTTACTGCTGCCGCACTTCCTCATTGACAGCAGACCATGTGACTTTTTGAGGTTTAAGATGGCTGCCAGCCATGCGGTCACTGATTACCTATGTTTATAAGATCATACAGACTATACAAATAATAAGGTTTGATCAAGTATTACAAAAGTGAAGCAAATATCAACGAGCATATTCTAGCTAAAATGCAAATCACTATAATGGGTAAATTAGTGCGTATTTAACCAAATAGATTACACACACACACATACAGTATAATGTCAAAATAGTGACAAATTCACAGAATTAATACACTTAATACTTATCCACTCCCAGGCTTTCTTATGATGATGGTACGAGTGGGAAAGATGAGGGAGTTGTTGCTCATGTTTCCTCCATTTCGGAGATAAGTCTCTCCTCTCCCTCAATAAAGACAAAGTTAGCGTTCTGAAATAATTATTTACTCACACTGTAGCAAGTGCGCAAAAAAGATTGTACATTACTGCTGTGTCACTTCAAAAATTGCCTCAATTAGTATAGTGAACTTAAATACAGTATACAAATGAGTTTATTCATCAACTTATTGCTTAGCTCTTGGAGTTACTTTATTTATTTCACATACGCCCAGGTGAGACAACCCCCTCCCTTCCAGAATTCATTACAGATAACAACAGGCCAGCCACTGGACAATAGAAAAGCTCCAGTCACTGGACAATAGAAATAACAGTCATCACAAGGGAATGTTTACCCTAGCTTCTCTAAACAGTGTGCTTAGGGAAACCCAGGATGTTAGAGTGCAAGCTCTTGAGCAAGGGGCCTCTCCTACTGTTTAATGAGTGCAAAATATAACAACTTATAACTGTAACATACAGATACACACTTTGACAACAGCATAGCCCATCACACAACACTCCACACTATATTACAGAGACAATAAACTGTAAAGCAAAATACTTGCAAATAAACATTGGGGCGGCCGTTTTATCACAGGTTGCTTTGTATGCTTCCGGCCTGTTCAGTACAAAAATGACTGCAGCTCATTAAAATGTATCGATTTTGAGAGTGCTAGTTGGTGCTAAAACACCCACTATTCATGTGTGTGATTCTTAAAATTGACCGTCAGTCATTTACTAGAGTGAGCACTTTAACTATAAAGGCACAGCAATCTTCAGACAGACGCAGGCACAATTACTGAAACCCAAATGCACCTAATAACATACAAAACAACAAATCACTGAATTCTGGCCGAGTTATACCAGAACAATTAACCTATTCATAATTACTATCACGCAGATACTACACAAAATTAACAAGGGAATACAGTATTGCAAAGTGTAACGAATATCAAAAGCATCTACTAAATAAAACCTGCAAATCAATACAATGGAAAACCTGCACCTATTTATCCAAGTAATAATAGAATTAGGAATATATATATATTTAGCAGACTATAATAATAGGGAATATATAACAGATTGATACAGACAGTAATACTTATCCAGTCGTTGGTTTTCATATGATGATGGTGATGGTAAAATGGAGTTGGCTGTCCAAAAAGACAAAGGTTAGACTGACTTCATCTGTCCTTTGCTTACCCTTTTCTATTACCCCTGGCCCTCCCCTTTCTGTTATCTGCCCCCGAGACCCAATCCCAGCGATAATCCTGAAACAAAAGGGGAACCATTGTAACTCCTCCCAACTTTCAACTCTTTTCTTTAAACAGGGAAATTACTTAAGCTTTTTTCGTTCCCATCCAGTCTCTCATCAGTACTTCCCTGTCTAACGTAGAGAACGAAGCCCAACTTCCTGTGGGCATGAGACCGGGAACTGTAAGGTCCTATGGTCCACTCAAGTCCAATACTGAATTGCGCAGAGGGTGTAGAGTGCGCAGAGGGTGTAGCGCGGGTTTCGCTCGCACGCAGAGAGTGTAGAGCACGCAGAGGGTGTAGCGCGCAGAGGGAGTAGCGCGAGTGCGCAGAGGGAGTAACGCGCGCAGAGGGAGTAACGCGCGCAGAGGGTGTAGCGCGCGCAGAGGGTGTAGCGCGCGTGCAGAGGGATTAGCGTGCGTGCAGAGGGATTAGCGCGCGTGCAGAGGGTGTAGCGCGCGCCGAGGGTGTAGCGCGCGGAGAGTAGCGCGTGTAGAGGGAGTAGCTTGCGCGCGCAGAGGGAGTAGCGTGCGTGCAGAAGGAGTGACGCGCTACCTCCTCTGCGCGCTAATCCCTCTGTGCGCGCACTACCCCCTCTGCGCGCGCGCGCAGAGGGGGTAGCGCGCAGAGGGAATAGCGCGCAGAGGGGGTAGCGCGCGTACAGAGGGATTAGCACGCAGAGGGAGTTGCGCGCAGAGGGTGTAGCGCGCGCAGAGGGTGTAGCGCGCGCTTAGCGGGTTTCGCTCGCCGTAGAGTGTAGAGCACACGCTTAGCGGGTTTCGCTCGCATGCAGAGAGTGTAGAGTGCACAGAGGGTGTAGAGCGTGCAGAAGGTGTAGCGCGCAGAGATTGTAGAGCGCGCGTAGAGGGTGTAGCGCGCACGCAGAGGGTGTAGCGCGCACGCAGAGGGTGTAGCGCGCGCAGAGAGTGTAGAGCGCAGCAGAGAGTGTGTAGAGCGCGCGCAGAGGGTTGAGCGCGCAGAGGGTGTAGCGCGCACAGAGAGTAGTGCGCGCAGAGGATTTAGCGCGCGCAGAGGATGTAGGGCGCGCAGAGGGTTTAGCGCACGCAGAGGGTGTAGCGCGAGCAGAGGATGTAGCGCGCACAGAGGGTGTAGAGCGCATGCAGAGGGTGTAGTGTGCGCAGAGGGTGTAGCGCGCACAGAGAGTGTAGAGCGCGAGCAGAGGATGTAGCGCGCACAGAGGGTGTAGAGCGCATGCAGAGGGTGTAGCGCGCGCAGAGGGTGTAGCGCACCGAGAGTGTAGAGCACGCAGAGGGTTTAGCGCACGCGCAGAGGGTGTAGAGCACGCATATAGCGTGTTGCACGCGCAAAGAGTGTAGAGCGCGCGCGCAGAGGGTGTAGCACGCGCAGAGGGAGTAGCACGCGCAGAGAGTGTAGAGTGCGCGCACAGGGTGTAGAGCGCGCACAGAGGGTGTAGAGCGCACACAGAGGATGTAGTACGCGCACATAGGGTGTAGCACGCGCAGAGGAAGAAGAACGCGCAGAGGGTGTAGCGCGCAGAGGGTGTAGCGCGCAGAGGGTGTAGCGCGCAGAGGGTGTAGCGCACGCGCAGAGGGAGTAGTACGCGCAGAGGGTGTAGCGTGCGCAGCGGGTTTAGCGCAAGCGCATGCGCAGATGGTGTAGCGCGCGCAGAAAGTGTAGAGCGCGCGGAGGGTTTAGCGCGCGTGCAGAGGGTGTAGCGCACGCAGAGAGTGTAGAGTGCGCGCAGATTATCAGATTGTGTAGCAGGCGCTCTGTAATCATGTTTGACAGCATGTATCTGATGAATTGATGACCTTCAAGTTTGGCGGTGGGGCAGGTCCTTTTATGGAGAGTGACAGGATGATGGACTGACTCAAGTGGAAGGAGGGGGGGATTGGGTCAAGTCCATATTACACTGGATATGTTTTTTCTTTATTTCAAACAGTTTCTTAAATTTTTTCATTGATTATCTTGCTGCTGTTTAATAAAGCATGAAAAGAGATTGCAACGGGAGCCTCTGAGTCCGTGTATTAAATTTCTAACTTACCGTCATACTTCGCTAAATTCCATAATTGTGTCTATATGTATTTCTTATTGTTCAGAGAGGAGAGAGGGGACTGTGCCGGGATACAATCCATCACCAAGTTACAATATACCTGAACAATCAACGGTTCATCGTCTAGGTAAGATCCCTCTTACTATTCATTTTATTTCTTTTAAAACCCCCCAAATCCTCAGCACCAGACCCCCCCAAAATCCTCAGCACCAGACCCCCCCCCCCAAAAAAATCCTCCGCACCAGACCGCCCAAAATCCTCAGCACCGGACCCCCCCAAATCCTCAGCACCAGACCCCCCCAAAATCCTCAGTACCAGACACCGCCCAAAATCCTCAGTACCAGACACCGCCCAAAATCCTCAGTACCAGATGTCACAAACGGGGCTGAAGGAAAACCTGAGACCTGAACCAATTGGATTGGGGGTTGGTTGGGGGTGTTGGACAAAGAGCCAGCGCTCACTGTACAATTTTATTTCGGCAAAAGACTTGGGGCTCTATTACATTCGTCACGCAAACGTTAACGCGTGCGAAAAAAACGCATTAACGCGAGGGGCAAAACCCTTTGCACTGAACGTCGTATTGCAATGGCAGCGCAACAAACACACGCAGTCGCCTAACGCGGGTGAACCTGCTGGAACCCTTTGCGAGTTTACTGTACTGCGGCGCGCGCAGTGGCGACTCTAGGAACAATATTTAGGGGGGGCACAGAAGATACCGCAGTCAAAACTGGGGGGGCACTAATAATTTTCACCACTAAATCATATCACTGAATAAAAGTAAGGGCCCTATCACCTGGTGTGAGCTAAAACACCATCACTAAAGGAAAAATTTAGTGCGAGTCGCTAAAACTTACAGGGTTATTCAGAAAGTGGTGAAAAGCAGGAGAATGACTGGAGAATGGAAAATTCTTGGTCAAAGAATCGGCTATTTTGACCTAGAATTTTCCATTCTCCAGTCATTCTCCTGCTTTTCACCTTTTTCTGAATAACCTTTTTTTTTTCCATACCTATCCCCCACCCTCACAAGCTTGAATATGAACACATCCAGTGAATAACCTCTCACCCCTGCATTATTAAAATCCTCCACGGTGGCCGTATCTATGTTTTGATGCACACATATATTAAGGCTGATGGGCATTGCATGATAAATGCCTCCCAGCACCATGTAGAATCATTACACTGCATTTAATAGATCCAAAAGGAAGGCCAGGTGTACGACAAAAATTTCCCTGCTACAGCATATAAACAATACATGTTTTAGGGCAAGACTTATCCATGTGTTCCTTTAAACATGGTCCACACAGTCACCCTAATAATCAACTGCTTACATACTATGAATAGCCCCCAGCATAAAATGTTTAAAATTAGGCAATATATTGAATTAGGATATATGTGGATAAAGGATACATTTATAATAGAGCCGACTGCAACAGCAGCGACATTGCTGACCATATCCTTTACTATGGTGTATGGGGCCAAGAGAACACCTGTGCTGCATTCCTTTCAGTTGCCTGTTAATTTTGGACGAGGACCTGTTTTTTCTGTTTTTTTGGAGTTAGCACCAGGGCTGAGCAGTAGGTAAAATGTTGCAATTAGTGCACCTCAAAAAATTTAGTGCTGGCACCAAGTGATCTGTAAAGATATCTAGCACTCCCCGTGTTAAGTATAGGATGCGGAAAGTACAGTAAGCTTGCGGTACAAATCGCTAATAGCGACGCGCTAAGTGATTTTTCCCATTTGTAGCGGGAGGCAAACGATCTGTTGGTCAGGCGCTAGACTCGATTAACCTGGCGCTAGACTGAATTAAAATCACGCCGACGCAAGGGTTAACTCACACCAGGTAATAGTGCCCTAAATAAGTATATATATATATAAATAAGATTACAAAACCCCAGAGTAATGTGACGTAATGAGTAATGTGATGCAATGATGCCTTTTTGTTGTACTAACCTGATACTTAAATTCAATATTTTATTTGACACAATTCGGCAGTTTCCGCTGAATGTCTGATAACTGCTTCAGCGACTCCACTTTTAGCAAATTACAGTGACCATTCACTAAATATGGAATTCACCTTATTTTCTGCAAAATAAATTCCCCGAAATGTGACGGAAAGCAGAGGATCTACAGATCATTAGACCCTTTAGATTCTAACTTCCATAATAACCCCTAAAATGCCTTAAACCCAGAGAAATGCAATAAAAATAATAAACAATGTGGCATTTAGCTACCCCTTAACCCCTAAAATGCCATTAATCAAGGGAAAACATGAAATGAATACACTGAGCCATGTAGCCAACCCATTAACCCCTAAAATGCCATTAATCAAGGAAAAAACAAATGTATACTGTGAGGGATGAAGCCTGCCCATTAACCCTTAATATACAACTAAACCA
This sequence comes from Leptobrachium leishanense, assembly GCA_009667805.1. Lineage (NCBI taxonomy): Eukaryota > Metazoa > Chordata > Amphibia > Anura > Megophryidae > Leptobrachium > Leptobrachium leishanense. Next base: position 20,780 of record RXON01002327.1, read on the forward strand.
AGGCATAAACTAACGTAATACACAATGTAATGTATAGTCTGAACATTAACCATTTCACTGCTGAGCCATTTCAACCCTGTGAAAATGTTTATGTTTAAGTGCACGTTTTTATTTGATGTTTTATGACTTTTACATCACACTGAATATGGTCATGTGGGGTATCATTGGAAAGGCCAGAATCTGCCCTTTCAAATGACACCTAGTTCATCCATATACGATGCATAGCTACGGAGATACTTTGGTCCGAATTAGTGTGGGAAGCTGGATGCTGATTTTTGGTGGGGGGGCACATGGGGGGCAAGGAATAACCTAGGGGGGGCAATTGCCCCCCCTTGCCCCCCTGTAGAGTCGCCTATGTGCGCGCGTCCTATACTTAACATTGTGAGCGCAAATGCGTTTGTGCGCTGGTATGCGGATGTTATTACATGACTGCTTAGGTCTGTGACCTCCCGGTTCAGCCATACCCTTTCCCCCCAATAACCACACAAACACTTCTGTATTGGAAAGGGCACGGCCACAGCTTTTATTGAAAACCAACAGAGTAGCGCGCGTAGAGGGAGTAGCGTGCGCGCGCAGAGGGAGTGACACGCTACCCCCTCTGCACGCTAATCCCTCTGCGCGTGCGCGCAGAAGGATTAGCGCGCAGAGGGATAGCACGCAGAGGGAATAGCACGCAGAGGGGGTAGTGCGCGTGCAGAGGGATTAGCACGCAGAGGGAGTAGCGCGCAGAGGGTGTAGCGCGCGCTTAGCGGGTTTCGCTCGCCGTAGAGTGTAGAGCACACGCTTAGCGGGTTTCGCTCGCACGCAGAGAGTGTAGAGCGCACAGAGGGTGTAGAGCGTGCAGAGGGTGTAGCGCGCAGAGATTGTAGAGCGTGCGCAGAGAGTGTAGAGCGCGCGCAGAGAGTGTAGAGCGCGCGCAGAGGGTGTAGCGCGTGCCAAGAGGATGTAGCGCACGCAGAGGGTGTAGCGCACGCAGAGGGTGTAGCGCGCACAGAGTGTAGAGCGCGCGCAGAGTGTGTAGCGCACGCGCAGTGGGTGTAGCACGCGCAGAGGGTGTAGCACGCGCACAGAGGGTGTAGCACGCGCAGCGGGTTTAGCGCGAGCGCATGCGCAGATGGTGTCGCGCGTGCAGAAAGTGTAGAGCGCGCGGAGGGTTTAGCGCGCGTGCAGAGGGTGTAGCGCACGCAGAGAGTGTAGCGCACGCAGAGAGTGTAGAGTGCGCGCAGATTATCAGATTGTGTAGCGGGCGCTCTGTAATCATGTTTGACAGCATGTATCTGATGAATTGATGACCTTCAAGTTTGGAGGTGGGGCAGGTCCTTTTATGGAGAGTGACAGGATGATGGACTGACTCAAGTGGAAGGAGGGGGGGGATTGGGTCAAGTCCATATTACACTGGATATGTTTTTTCTTTATTTCAAACAGTTTCTTAAATTTTTTCATTGATTATCTTGCTGCTGTTTAATAAAGCAAGAAAAGAGATTGCAACGGGAGCCTCTGAGTCCGTGTATTAAATTTCTAACTTACCGTCATACTTCGCTAAATTCCATAATTGTGTCTATATGTATTTCTTATTGTTCAGAGAGGAGAGAGGGACTGTGCCGGGATACAATCCATCACCAAGTTACAATATACCTGAACAATCAACGGTTCATCGTCTAGGTAAGATCCCTCTTACTATTCATTTTATTTCTTTTAAAACCCCCCCAAATCCTCAGCACCAGACCCCCCCAAAATCCTCAGCACCAGACCCCCCCCAAAATCCTCAGCACCAGACCCCCCCCAAAATCCTCAGCACCAGACCCCCCCCCAAAAAAATCCTCCGCACCAGACCGCCCAAAATCCTCAGCACCGGACCCCCCAAAAAAATCCTCAGCACCAGACTCCCCCCAAAATCCTCAGCACCAGACTCCCCCCCCCCCAAAACACCAGATGTCACAAACGGGTGTCATGTTCTGCAAGCAGTGTGTAAGAATTGGTGGGTTTTTTTTTTTCTTGTCTTAAAACAGAGTTTGCAAAGCAAGGCCACTGGTATTTAGAACCCTCTTATCTGATCTGCTCTCTGGGGCTGAAGGAAAACTTGAGACCTGAACCAATTGGATTGGGGTTGGCTGGGGTGTGTTGGACAAAGAGCCAGCGCTCACTGTACAATTTGTATTTCGGCAAAAGACTTGGGGCTCTATTACATTCGTCACGCAAACGTTAACGCGTGCGAAAAAAACGCATTAACGCGAGGGGCAAAACCCTTTGCACTGAACGTCGTATTGCAATGGCAGCGCAACAAACACACGCAGTCGCCTAACACGGGTGAACCTGCTGGAACCCTTTGCGAGCTTACTGTACTGCGCGCGTCCTATACTTAACATTGTGAGCGCAAATGCGTTTGTGCGCTGGTATGCGGATGTTATTACATGACTGCTTAGGTCTGTGACCTCCCGGTTCAGCCATACCCTTTCCCCCCAATAACCACACAAACACTTCTGTATTGGAAAGGGCACGGCCACAGCTTTTATTGAAAACCAACATGTAAATCCATTTTTTTCATCCATATATTTCTGATCCTACCGCGCATGTCCAGCGGTAGGCAGTTACACCAATTATTTTCCATGAGCTCATCGCCCCACCTGACCTTATTCAAGTCAGGGTCGTCTCCCCAATGCCCACCCGAAGGTGGTGTATTCCTTATCTGTTCCGTTGCTGGCAAGGCATCACGCCAACGCCAGATGCTGCCGCCCCCCCACCGGCAGTCTCTGCGCTCCCACCGCAGCCAGCGCCCTCTCAACGCCACTCATAAACCCAGCCAATAGGATATCCAGCCCGATATCCGACAAATGCACCCCGTCATGACGCATGAGGTTCCCATTCTCCCCTTCCAATTCCGTGTGACGCACCGCAATCCCTCCCAGCCGCTCCACGAAGTGCGAAACCGTCCGGTTGACCCTCACCGGACCCGCTCCAGCGCCCTCGGTGCTGCAAATGTGTCCCATCCCGGCCGGAAGATGACCTCCGACCAAACTAAAGAAACCCCGTCGAACAACCCAAGGCAAC
>RXON01002328.1:0-42938 GCA_009667805.1 Leptobrachium leishanense
CGTGAGGAATGCAATAGAGCCCTAGGTTGGGAGAACTGCATAGACAACTATCCTGCCATCTGTGGGCTCTATTGCATTCCTCACGCATCGGTTTTGCACGCACGCAAAAGCACATTTGCTCGAAGACAAAACCATTTGCGCAGAACGTCGGAAATCGTCTTCAGCGATTGACCCTGCGTGAACCCAGCACGAGCGCAAGTCCGTGCGTGCATCCTATACTTAACATTGACACCGCAAATGCGTTCGTGCGCTGGTACGCAGATGGTATTACAATCTTTGTGCAACGAAAGTTTGCACGCATTTTCGTAACGTCTTTGAAAAGCAGGTGATAACTGTAAATTTGATCGTCCTGGCCGAAATGAAATACACCACCACAAAAAAAATACAGCACAGTACAGTTACACATTCTACACATACCCAAACATTAAAATTTATAAATTGTGTCATTGTTAATTTTTTTCTTTTTTTGGCTGATGGTTTTTTTCTCCTTTTTTTTAGTTTGTAAATATTCTATTGGAAATGAGTGATTTATGTTGGCTGATTCCCGTGAGAAATCCTGTGACAAAACAGTCGGCGCACCGATTCCTGCACGCAACGTTCATTTGCGAACGGCTTTGCGTGTTGGATTTGCGTCTGAAAAATCTTGGAGGAAGAAAAAATGCGCTCAGATCGGAATAGCACGTTAATTTTTGCGCAATGTTTTTTTTTTCGTGCACAAAAAAAATTGCGCTGCGCGAGCGCAATTATACAGGCAATGTAATAGGGCCCTGTGTCTTTCTTTCAGTGCGTACGTAACTTGCTTAAGTTTCTCTGAATAATTTGGACAGAAGCAGACATTCGAGAGGATGTTTTGTCATCCAAAACAATTTGGCGCCCAACATGGGGCAACCGAGTTGTAATCTAACCGGAGTGCCAACAACAAAGATTCCGTGAGAGACCAACCGAACCAGACGGAGCTTGATCACCTCCGTACCTCACGGAAGATACCTTTTCTTCCTACTTGTCAGTGACGTATTCTGGTTTGCGGTCCCAATTCTGGGAATCTAGGCGTGGCACCTGGGGGACACCAAAAGTGGGTTTTGTTTAACTTTGCTCGGATGTCCATTATTGCTGACCCACCAGCCGAATGTCTGTTGTCTGATTACGGTCCTTTGTGTTGAAGGCATATTTTCTGATGGGATTTTGGTTTGATTGATAATCAGAGAGATTGTCGTGATCTAGCAGTAACAGGTATTGGATATCTGGTAGTAAGACACAATATATATTTCTCATAGAGGTTTAGTTTGGTTTATAGTTAGAGGGACTATTGTGAGCCAGCGGTAATTATATATATATATATATATATATATATATATATATACACACACACACACAGTCAGGTCCAGAAATATTGGGACATCGACACAATGCTAACATCTTTGGCTCTATACACCACCACAATGGAGTTGGAATGAAACAAACACAATGTGCTTTAACTGCAGACTGTCAGCTTTAATTTGAGGGTATGTACATCCAACTCAGGTGAACGGTGTAGGACTTACAGCCGTTTGCAGATGTGCCTCCCACTTGTTAAGGGACCAAAAGTAATGGGACAATTGGCTTCTCAGCTGTTCCATGGCCAGGTGTGTGATATTCCCTCATTACCCCAATTACAATGTGCAGATAAAAGGCCCAGAGCTCATTTCAAGTGTGCTATTTGCATTTGGAATCGGTTGCTGTCAACTCTCAAGATGAGATCCAAAAGAGTCTTCACTATCAGTGAAGCAGCCATCATTAGGCTGAAGAAACAAAACAAACCCATCAGAGAGATAGCAAGAACATTAGGCATTGCCAAAACAACTGTTTGGAACATTCTCAAAAAGAAAGAACGCACCGGTGAGCTCAGCAACACCGAAAGACCCGGAAGACCACGGAAAACAACTGTGGTGGATGAATGAAGAATTCTTTCCCTGGTGAAGAAAACACCCTTCACAACAGATGGCCAGATCAAGAACACTCTCCAGGAGGTAGGTGTATGTGTGTCAAAGTCAACAATCAAGAGAAGACTTCACCAGAGTAAATACAGAGGGTTCACCACAAGATGTAAACCATTGGTGAGCCTCAAAAACAGGAAGGCCAGATTAGAGTTTGCCAAACAACACCTAACAAAGCCTTCACAGTTCTGGAACAAGATCCTATGGACAGATGAGACCAAGATCAACTTGTACCAGAGTGATGGGAAGAGAAGAGTATGGAGAAGGAAAGGAACTGCTCATGATCCGAAGCATACCACCTCATCAGTGAAGCATGGTGGTGGTAGTGTCATGGCGTGGGCATGTATGGCTGCCAATGGAACGGTTTCTCTTGTATTTATTGATGATGTGACTGCTGACAAAAGCAGCAGGATGAATTCTGAAGTGTTTCGGGCAATATTATTTGCTCACATTCAGCCAAATGCTGCAGAACTCATTAGACGGCGCTTCACAGTGCAGATGGACAATGACTGAAAGAATACTGCAAAAGCAACCAAAGAGTTTTTGAAGGGACAGAAGTGGAATGTTATGCAATGGCCAAGTCAATCACCGGACCTGAATCCCATTGAGCATGCATTTTACTTGCTGAAGACAAAACCGAAGGGAAAATGCCCCAAGAACAAGCAGGAACTGAAGATAGTTGCAGTAGAGGCCTGGCAAAGGTGGGAGGCACATCTGCAAACTGCTGTAAGTCCTACACCGTTCACCTGAGTTGGATGTACATACCATCAAATTAAAGCTGACAGTCTGCAGTTAAAGCACATTGTGTTTGTTTCATTCCAACTCCATTGTGGTGGTGTATAGAGCCAAAGATGTTAGAATTGTGTTGATGTCCCAATATTTCTGGACCTGACTGTATATCCAGCGGTAAAGCAGGTATAGGATACTTGGTAGTAGGATATTTATATACTATATTCAGAATATAGGGATAGGACGATGTGAAAAAGATTCGTCCTCGGTTCTGACTGTTGGTAAACTACGTGAACTGATCAGAAAATACAGTAGCTGACAACCAAGGATGGGGCAGGAACAGAGTAGGTGTGCGGGGGAAGGATGGACCCATGCAAGTTAGTTGAGGAAAGGACATGAAAGACTAACGTGGCGAAATTGAAGCTTCTCGGTAGAGTCTGTGGTATTGATAGCCCGAGGCTGCAAGAGGAGGAATGGAGAATTAGATTGAAGAATAAAAAAGGAATGTTGATTGACCACGGACTGTTGAACACAGCTTAGAATTGGTACAGAGTAGCGACAGAGATTCATAAAGAAGGGTGGTTAGAAATAGAAAAACAAAAGAGGGAAAAAGCGTTTATTACTATCGTATCCCAGCATCTGAACCTCCTCCCTATTGGGAAGTGTTAAATAGGAAAATGCTGAATCCAACACCTGCTGACCACAAATCGCCCACGGGACTCTACCCGGTTTTACGCCCCGATGGGTCATATTATATCCCTGACCCTGGGGTGTCCCAGCCAACGGCCCGAGCCAAATACAGACCCCAGTCCTACCTAATCTGGATGTCACATTACACTCGGTAGACAGGAACGGCGATCCAGGCCAATTTTCAATGTTCGGCCATTAATATGACTCCATAAACTGCACAGACCAGTCTCTGAAATCCCATGTAGGGTTGCCCACACCACAGGTTGGCCGTACAAGACCCCCAACCTTTCCACCCCAGAACCAAGATCTCATGACCTTTCCACCCCACCAAACTGACACAACCTACCCTTTCCACCAAAATGTCCCCCAGACTATACTCCCCACTCCCAGGAATAATGTCACCTGGACGCTCCCACACCCCGGGCCAAACAGCCCCCGGCTGGGAGACTTCACCCCTTCCAAAGTCCCTATTATGTACGTCAGGTTTACCCTGTCACAAGCTTCTTCCCTGGTAAGCACACTACCAGACCCAGAGAAAAAGCCTATGCCTTTTTATAGATGCATAGTTCAGATTCAAAAGACTTACTCTGCTGCTTGGAGAGCTCTCTTAAGTTTGTGCGAAATTAAAGCAGGGGATGGCTACTGGCTCATAATGGAAAAGGGGTTTAACTTCGCCCGCTTAGTGTCTGATGTTTCATACCAGTCAGGTATCGAGTTTTGCAAACAGCTTAGAGATTGGGCTAAAGACAGACTGGCTGACCAAGTAACTATCATAAATGATATTACCCAGGATAAGACAGAATCAGTGGAAAAATATTATGCAAGTTTGATGCAGGTTTTCACTGACCTAGGGTTTAATACGTATAACAAAGCACACGGCCAGATGTTGTCTTCAGCGTTCGTGGCCAGACTAAAAGACCACGTAAAGAAGGGTCTTATTACGGCTAGGCCAGAATTCCGTGTGCTCCCCCTAGACACCCTCCTTCTAGTAGCTAAGGGCCTAGAATCAGTTTTCCTAACTAAAAAGTCAACACCCATCATGGCAGCGGGCGCCGTGGATGGTAAGACAGGCGGAGAAGGGGGGCGCCCACAAAAAGGATGCTTTAATTGTGGGAAATTGGGGCATTATAAGATGAACTGTAAGGCACCCCACAAACAGTGGTGGCCCCCAAAAGATGGATGCTAATGACCCTCAGCCAGAGACTATTGTTCCCGATGCCTTTCCTCCACCCCAGCGCTAGGAAACTGGCAACCCTCTGTTAGGGCCCCTGGTCATGGCTGCCTCTAAAGAGGGACAGGGAGGGCCCCTTGCTAAAGTGATATTGCCCATAGAAGGTAACCCTACCACTTTCCTCGTAGACACAGGTGCAGCCCGTAGCATAATACGAGCCACTGACCTACCCGATTCTTCTTTTCTATCTGACATTGATGTTTCATGTGTGGGAGTGGATGGCATCCCCCACTCCAGTTTTTTAACCAAACCCTTACAAGTGGGAAACCACCCCGACCTCCTTGCCAGATTTGTTGTGTCTGATACTTGCCCCTTGAATCTTCTGGGGGCCGATGTCTTATCCCGTATCCAAGCCACTATACAGTTCACGCCGGATGGACAAGTGACCCTGTCTGCACCACTGTCATTGGATGACAGCGTGGCCCTTAATGCCATTCACCTGCTCTTGTCCATCAACTCTGGCCCAATTATCTTTCCCCCATCCCAGAACTATACCAGGTCCCCGATCACCTGTGGTCAAGAGGCCCAGAGGACATTGGACACTTACAAGTCCCACATGTCCTAGACGTCCTGAAACCTGGCGCTACACCACCCTGCAAACCCCAATATCCCCTGAAGCCAGCTCAGTCCGTGGCCATTGCAAAACAGGTGTGCATACTTGTTGATAGTGGGACGCTGATCCCGTGCAGTTCTCCTTGTAACAGTCCCCTGTTTCCCGTTAAGATAAAGACGCAAAGGGCGGACCTGAGGCTTACCGGATGGTCCAGGACCTCCGGGCGGTAAATGAGGCTACTATACTAGACACTAGACATGTGCACAGCACAAAATTTCGCTTTGAACTAATGGATTAGTCCTAAAACACAATTTATTTAGTTGCTAAAGAAATTCGTTTTCAGTTCTTTAGTATGAAAACTAATTTCATTCATCCGAAAACCAGTGGATACAATTACTATTGCAGTGGCTCCTCAGAGGGCTGAGATCGGCTGCTTGTTACAGTATCTCTCACTCTCAGCATAATGTGTCAGGCAAAGCTGTTACAGTAACTGACTGCTGCTCATCACAGCGCTCAGAGTTTCAGTAAAACTAGTAAATTATATTTTTAAATACAAGAGGTTATAACAATATTATTTCCTTGTTTTACTGAAACTCTGAGCGCTGTGATGAGCAGCAGTCAGTTATTGTAACAGCTGAGCCTGATACATTGTAATGAGAGATAATGTAACAAGCAGCCGATCTCAGCACTCACGGCCACTGGATTTAAAGGACTCAAATAAAAATGCTCCTCTCTGCATAATGTATATAACATCCGCCTGCATTAATACCCCTCTCTGTATAATGCATAGAACATCCTCCTGCACTAATTAATGCCCCGCTCTGTATAGAACATCCTACTGCATTGGCATGTGGAGGGTGCAGAACTTCAGAATGCAATGCTTATCCATGCACAGGAGAGGGAACATTTACATAAACTTTGTATCTCTGTGGGGGAGACAGACAGGATTATAAAAGCAGGGGAGAGGGAAAATATTAACGTAAATCGGTCTGAAAGCTCAGAGACGAGATGACTGGCACAAATTATTTTTTTTATAAAATAAAGCACTTTAAATCCAGGGAAAACATTCAAATAAATCACACTGAAGGCTCATAATGACAGAGTAACCGTGAGAGCTGGATACTAAATGTATCAGACGTAAAAAAAAACTTTATATCAAGCAGCACTGGGAGAGGAGAGGGACTTTATATAAAATATGTATTATAGATGAGGAAAGGGGGATAGTGCTCCTGGATAATATAAAATGTATCAGATAGACATGTGCACAGCACAAAATTTCGTTTGGAACTAATGGATTAGTCCTAAAATGCAATTTATTTAGTTGCTAAAGAAATTCGTTTTCAGTTCTTTAGTATGAAAACTAATTTCATTCATCCGAAAATCAGTGGATACAATTACTATTGTAGTGGCTCCTCAGAGGGCTGAGATCGCTGCTTGTTACAGTATCTCTCACTCTCAGCACAATGTATCAGGCAAAGCTATTACAGTAACTGACTGCTGCTCATCAAAGCTCTCAGTTTCAGTAAAACTAGTAAATAAAATTTTTATATACAAGAAGTCAAAACAATATTATTTCCTTGTTTTACTGAAACTCTGAGCACTGTTACAGTCAGTTACTGTAACAGCTGAGCCTGATACATTGTACTGAAAGATAATATAACAAGCAGCCGATCTCAGCGCTCACAGTCACTGGATTTAAAGGGCTAAAAAAAAGGCTCCTCTCTGTATAATGTATAGAACATCCCCCTGCATTAATTAATACCCCTCTCTGTATAATGCATAGAACATCCTCCTGCACTAATTAATGCCCCGCTCTGTATAGAACATCCTACTGCATTGGCATGTGGAGGGTGCAGAACTTCAGAATGCAATGCTTATCCATGCACAGGAGAGGGAACATTTACATAAACTTTGTATCTCTGTGGGGGAGACAGACAGGATTATAAAAGCAGGGGAGAGGGAAAATATTAACGTAAATCGGTCTGAAAGCTCAGAGACGAGATGACTGGCACAAATTATTTTTTTTATAAAATAAAGCACTTTAAATCCAGGGAAAACATTCAAATAAATCACACTGAAGGCTCATAATGACAGAGTAACCGTGAGAGCTGGATACTAAATGTATCAGACGTAAAAAAAAACTTTATATCAAGCAGCACTGGGAGAGGAGAGGGACTTTATATAAAATATGTATTATAGATGAGGAAAGGGGGATAGTGCTCCTGGATAATATAAAATGTATCAGATAGACATGTGCACAGCACAAAATTTCGTTTGGAACTAATGGATTAGTCCTAAAATGCAATTTATTTAGTTGCTAAAGAAATTCGTTTTCAGTTCTTTAGTATGAAAACTAATTTCATTCATCCGAAAATCAGTGGATACAATTACTATTGTAGTGGCTCCTCAGAGGGCTGAGATCGCTGCTTGTTACAGTATCTCTCACTCTCAGCACAATGTATCAGGCAAAGCTATTACAGTAACTGACTGCTGCTCATCAAAGCTCTCAGTTTCAGTAAAACTAGTAAATAAAATTTTTATATACAAGAAGTCAAAACAATATTATTTCCTTGTTTTACTGAAACTCTGAGCACTGTTACAGTCAGTTACTGTAACAGCTGAGCCTGATACATTGTACTGAAAGATAATATAACAAGCAGCCGATCTCAGCGCTCACAGTCACTGGATTTAAAGGGCTAAAAAAAAGGCTCCTCTCTGTATAATGTATAGAACATCCCCCTGCATTAATTAATACCCCTCTCTGTATAATGTATAGAACATCCTGAATTAATTAATGTCCCTCTCTGTATAGAACATCCTCCTCTACATTATACAGAGAAAGGTATAAATTTATAACATCCTCCTGCATTAATACCCCTCTCTGTATAATGTATAGAACATCCTCCTGCATTAATTAATGCCCCTCTCTGTATAGAACATCCTACTGCATTGGTATGTGGAGGGTGCAGAACTTCGGAATGCAATGGTTATCCAGCATAGGAGAGGGAACTTTTACTTAGACAGGAAAATAAAAGCAGGGAAGAGGGAAAATATTAACGTAAATCAGTCTGAAAGCTCAGAGAAGAGATGACTGGTGCAAATTTATTTTTATAATAAAATAAATCACTTTAAATCCAGGGAAAACATTCAAATAAATCACACTGAAGGCTCATATTGACAGAGTAACTGTGAGAGCTGGATACTAAATGTATTAGACAAAAAAAACCTTTATAACAAGCAGCACTGGGAGATGAGAGGGACTTTATATAAAACGTGTATTATAGATGAGGAAAGGGGGATAGTGTTCCTGGATAATATAAAATGTATCAGACCTAAGCTCCTATTATGCAGAGCAGGAGGGGAGATAACACACGTTTTATAAAGTCCCTCTCTTCTCCCAGCGCTGCCTGTTATAAGGGGTTTTAACTATCCAGCCCTCCACTGTCATTAGCTTTCAGTGTGATTTATTTGAATGTTTTCCTTCTCCAGCTGCTTTTATAACCTTCATAGACATGCAAGGGTTAAGTAAAGGTTTCCTCTCCTGTGCTGGCTGGCTGTGTTGCGAGTGAGTATTCTGGAGCTCTATCACTGTCAGATTTTCGGGTAGGGGTCAGGAAGGATTACGCATACAAACCTTTTCTGTAGATTTGCGATGTTGCGCTCTTCATTGCTGGTCTCCTTCACTCAATGTAATATCACAAAAAGGACTGAAACTAAAATGGAGTGCATTTTAATTTAGTTTCTTTCATTTTTTGTACTGGGCAGTTTCGTATCTCTTGAGCCATACGAAAATTAAATTATCCCAAAATTCGGACTAAATCGGTTTAGTACTAAAACAAATGCACATGTCTAGTATCAGACCTAAGCCCCTATTATGCAGAGTGGGAGGGGAGAAAACACACGTTTTATAAAGTCCCTCTCTTCTCCCAGCGCTGCTTGTTATAAAGGTTTTTTTTACTATCCAGCCCTCCTCTGTCATTAGCTTTCATTGTGATTTATTTGAATGTTTTCCCTCTCCAGCTGCTTTTATCAGCTTGTCTGTCTCATAGACATGCAAGGGTTAAGTAAAGGTTTCCTCTCCTGTGCTGGCTGTCTGCGCTGCGAGTGAGTATTCTGGAGCTCTATCACTGTCAGATTTTTGGGTAGGGGTCGGGAAGGATTACACATACAAACTTTTTTTGTAGCTTTGCGATGTTGCGCTCTTCATTGCTGGTCTCAATGTAATATTACAAAAAGGACTGAAACTAAAATGTAATGCATTTTCCTTTAGTTTCTTTCATTTTTGGACTGAGAAGTTTCGTATCTCTTGAGTCAGACGAAAACTAAATTATCCCAAAATTCGGACTAAATCATTTTAGTACTAAAACGAATGCACATGTCTACTAGACACACCAATTGTATCCAACCCTCACACATTGTTATCTGGTATACCACCATCTGCCTGCTATTTCACTGTAGTGGATTTGGCGAATGCCTTTTTCAGTGTGCCACTCTATCCCGCATGTATGTATCTGTTCGCTTTTACTCATAACGGCCAACAGTACACCTGGACCATCATGCCTCAGGTGGCGCAAAACTCTCCAACCCAATTCTCCAAGGCAATGGCCACCATATTGGATACCTGGCAGAGGGAGAATCCCCATGTAGTCCTCCTCCAGTATGTGGCTGACCTCCTTCTCTGTGTCCCCTCTCATGAGAAAGCTGGGGCCACTTCCCTCAGCCTCCTGCAGTTTCTGGCTAAACAGGGCTGCAAAGTCAATAAAATTAAACTGCCTTAAGACTGTGGTTTTCCTCGGCCACAGTATTTCATAGGCTTGTGCACCGATTTTTTTTTTCGGTTCGATTTTTCGGATTTTTAAACTTTTCGATTCGGCTCGTTTCGACCGATTTCGGATTCGATTCGATTCGGCCCGTTTTTCGGGTACTTTTTTTTTTCGGACTTTCGACCGTTTTTCGTATTTTCGTGTCACTGTGCTCGGTTTTTGTATCGACTTTTCGTAATTTCGGAAAATTTTCGTTTTTCGGAATTGCACATTTTTCGGAATATCGACCATTTTTCGTATTTTTAGTGTCATTTTGCCCGTTTTTTGTATCGACTTTTCGTTTTTCGAAAAATTTTCGTTTTTCAGAAAATTTTCATTTTTACAAAATTTTCGTTTTTCAGAAAATTTTCGTTTTTCGGAACATCTGTTCTCCTCGTTTGACACATTTCAAGTCCATTCGAAAAATCCGAAAATATTTCGTTTCGGCTCGGAAAACATTTCGGATCTAACATTTTTCGGAAATTCGGCCGCATCCGAAAACACGAATCGGGAAATTTCGTGAAAATTCCGAAACGCACATCCCTAGTATTTCACAGGGCATCAGACATCTCACCGCGTCCAGGATACGGACCATATTGTCTGTTCCCCTGCCTTCAGCGAAAAAGCCATTACAGACTTTCCTAGGTCTCATTACATATTGCAGATCATGGATTCCAAATGCCTCAGCCCTCATGCAACCATTGTATGAAGCCCTTAAGTCCGATCCCTTTTTCCTCCCAGACAACGCCATCACCAATTTTGACAAGCTCAAACAAGCTGTCTCAGCTGCCCCGGCCCTAGGTTTACCAGATTACCAGAAACCTTTTAGACTATTTGTATCTGAGAAAAGTGGCCATGCAACTGGTGTCCTTACACAGCAGCACGGGGGACGGAACTGCCCAATAGCATATTACTCCTGCCATCTAGACCCAGTGGCGCGAGGCACCCCATCCTGCCTCCGAGCTATCTTCACAGCACATTCATTATTTGACAAATCCTCCGATATAGTCTTAGGGCACCCTTTGGTTGTTGCGGCCCCGCATGACATTTCAGCCATTCTCCAACAAACCCAACCCAAACATCTGTCCTCCTTAAGGCACCTACACCCGCAATGTTCCCTCCCCTGCTCCCTGATAACGTCTCCCTCACCAGATGCCAGTTCCTCAACCCGGCTACTCTCCTTCCTTTTCCTTAGGGAGGACTGTGTGAGGGCAATGATGGGACCCCTATGGACCCTGATTCTGATGACTCCCATACCCCTCTGCCCACATGATTGCCTCGAAGCCATGATCTCAGAGACAGCGCACCTGCCCTCTGTGTGAGATACTCCTCTCACAAACTCCGACCTGACACTGTATGTGGATGGCTCCCGCTTTGCGGACGAGTCTGGTAAATATCATACTGGCTGCTCTGTCGCAACTGAAACTTCAATTCTGCATGTTTCCCCCCACCATTTCTGCCCAGGAAGCAGAACTGCGTGCGCTCAGAAAAGCCTGCTTTCTCAATAAAAGGTCAGCCAGCCATGTCAAACATGGCAAAGCCATACAGTCCCTTATGGACGCCTTACTATTACAAAAGCAGGTTGCTATCCTTAAAGTAAAGGCACACAGCAAGCTTAATACCCAAGAAGCCAGAGGTAATCACCTAGCGGACCAAGCAGCAAAACAGGCAGCGGGCCAGACACAGGAAAAGGAACTTGAGCAGTCAGTTCCATTGTTAGTGCAGACCTCCATCACAGAGCTACAAATAACGCAGTTCCAGGGCTCTGCAACAAGCAGTGAAAAGGAAGAATGAGAAAAAAGGGGGCTACACACATAAATGGGCTCCTCTGCATGAGAAAAAAGTATGTTTTCCAAAGGCCCTCTATCCGGCTGTTGTACAATGGGCCCATGGTAGGGATGTGCGTTTCGGTTTTCGGAATTTCTGAATTTTCATGAAATTTCCAGATTCGTGTTTTCGGATGCGGCCGAATTTCCGAAAATTTTTAGATCCGAAAACGGCAGATCCGAAAAGTTTTCTGAGCCGAAACAAATATTTTCGGAATTTTCGAATGGACTTGAAATGTGTCAAATCGAAATTTATTTTCGCTCTATTCATGATTTTGGTTCCATTCGTGATTTCGGTTCCTTTTCGGTAATTCTGGACATCGTATATTTAACTATTATCGGTTATATCGCTGATTCTGTAAATTTTGTATTTGTAAATGCGTATCACTTTTTTTTTTTTTGTTTCCAATGATCCGATAATTCGGTCGATACGATAATTCGTAATCGGGCCGGATCCGATTCGTCCGCGGGTCGCGCATGCGCGCGCATGCGCGCGCGGATATCATAACTTTATTGAGCCAGTTTTTTGACAATTTTTTGGACAAAATATTGTTTTTATTATTCTTCATCATGGCTGCAAGAGACGAGTGCCATTCTGACACCTCCTCATCGTCTTGCAATGAACCACCACCCAGAAAGAAGCGGGCCAGCAACATGGCATTTGAGGAGATGCTCGAGCTGGTCCGGATCTTTGATCTTAAGGATTATGATTGCCGTAAGGGCCCTTACGGCAGGAAGAATAATGCTCGAAAGGATCGTATCCTCGATAAGCTACGCACCACCATCCTGGAGTTGTTCGGGAAGGACCGGACGAAGGACCAGCTCCGGAAACGCTGGTCCGATCTGAAGGTACGCGAGGAGGAGCAGCTGAGGCGCATCCGTCGCGTCATAGCGAAACGTAAGTGTCATGTTATATTGTAAAGCGCTGCGCAAACTGTTGGCGCTATATAAATCCTGTATAATAATAATAATGTGCTTGCATGTGCTAATGTGCACAGAAATACGTTGATTTATCTAGTCCTTTTTTCATGCAATGTGATTGTGTATAGCTTTGCGTTTTCACGACTCGTCATACATGCATTTTTGCCATAGCTCTTCCTTTTTGTGATTTTACGTATTCGTGAAAATTGTGATATTTGATGTATGTAGATGAAGTTACAATGCTGGATTCCTTTTGGCACTGTGTGTATAGTCTGTAGTGTGCTGGGGGGGGGAGGTTGTTGTGATTGAGTGATGCATACGAGATGACCCGCAGGTTTGTCCAATATTGGTTCCCACCTGTGCATCAACAAAAATCTCTGCGTCTATTATATGACCACATATGACCACCTGTCATGCATCCCATTGGCACAACACTTCCCATCGGTCCTCATCTGTCTCTACCCCCACTATATGTCATGCCATCCCTACAACCTCCACTGACAGGGATAATGTTCCTCAGAATGTGACAGCATACCATCAGCTGCAGATTTACGCAGTAAGATTTCATTGTCCCAGCTGCTGTAGCGTAAGAAGAAATATAGTCCCAACCATCCCCTTGCACAGCGTCTAAATGCCAGCTTGGCAAAATTACTTGAATTACAGCTGCTGCCTTTACAGCTGGAGGACTCTGCCTCCTTCCGTGAATTTGCCAAATGTGCTGAACCGCAGTGGCAGGTTCCAAAATGCCAGTTCTTTTCACGGAAGGCTATTCCAGCACTATACCAGCACGTGGAAGACAATTTTATAGAGTCATTGGGAAAGGCAGTCAGCAGCAAGGTGCATGTGACCTTAGACAAGTGGTCCAGCAATATGTGTTAAACATCTATAACCTTCTGTAGGTTATGTGGCGCTATTAAATATTACAATATGACTGACCATATGTAATTGTGCAGCTCACCAGTAGGTGTATCCCTCACCCATATGCACATATTAAAGGCAGAAATACAGAGAATGTATATCAGGGAGCACACAAAACCTTTACCAAATCACACACACCATGTGTCAAAGGTGAAATATAGAGAAAAAGTTACTCATCTTTAGTATGTTCTTAAGTTGGGAACGATTACATATTCCTAAAAGGAATTATAATGGAACAAATGTGTGGTATCAGAGTGTCATATACAACATATAAACAATAGTCTATAATTGCACACTCACAAGTAGGGATGAGCTGTTTGGTTTGATCGGTTCGGAGTTCGCATCGAACATAGCCTGTTCGTTTGTTCGTGAACTACGAACATTTCTGGGTGTTCGCCGCATGTTCGCCCACAATGGACCACAATGCACTTTTCCACTGGCCTGAAGCTCGTAATTGGCTACAGCCTTGCACCTGACCACAGGTCAGGTGCAAGACAGGTTCAACACTATGCCAATCACGGCTCAGAGTCCTGATTGGGCAAAATTTGCCCAATCATGGGCTCACAGAGCTAAGTCCCGCAGCCCACTATATAAGGTTTCCACGCAGTGCTTCTGCACGCATTTGAGAAGAGATTTCATAGGAGACTGTTGCTGTGTGTTCTTACTGACGGTCTGCCACGCTACTGGGGGGGTCTGGGGGGTCTCATTTCTACCAAATATCTGGGAATTGTTGTAATCTTTGTGCTCAGTCCCAGCAAGTATTTTGGGGGTCACTAATTTCTACAAAATATTTGGGAATTTAGGTGATCTGTGTCTTGTCACACAGCCAGTGCCACGCAGTATTTTGGGGTCACTAATATCTACAAAATATCTGGGAATTGAGGTGATCTGTGTCTTGTCACACAGCCAGTGCCATGCAGTATTTTGGGGGTCACTAATTTCTACAAAATATTTGGGAATTTTTATAATCCGTGTGTTCTCACTGGCTGCCACCCATCAGGGGGTCTCACGGATTTATAGGAGGTTTCTGAGACTTGTAATCTGTGTCTTGTCACTGGCTGCCAGCTATCAGGGTGTCTCACTGAGTTATACCAGAGTTCTGTAAATCTTTATACCAGAGTTGATTCAGAGTTCTGAATATATTTAATCTATATCACTCACCATGTCTGAAAGAACAAAAAGAACAGGCAGACGCTCCCAGACACAGATAAGAGGGCAAGCAGCCCCTGTGTCGGGAGGATGTGCCACTGGTCGTGGTGGATGTGGTGCATCCTCTGCAGGGGCACGCTTGTCCTTTCTAACTGGTCTTCTTAAGCAGCAGCAACATACAGAGGATTTGGTGGATTGGCTAACCAGGCCATCCTCATCCTTAGAGTCCTCTGCCAGCCACGCTTGTAGTGCTTTACAGTCCACCTCGGCTGCCAAAGCATCTAATGCAGCCTTCATGTCCACAGCAACTCCTGCCGTAGCCTCGCTATCACACACGGAGGAGTCAGCTGAATTGTTTGACTACAATGACAGTGACATGCTGCTTGAGGATGCGCACAAGTACAGTGCTCTGATTCAATCTCTGAGGTTGAGGAAGGGAGTATAATCAACCTAGAGGAAGGGGGTGCCAGTGATGACACACAAATAACTGGCACATATGTTGCCCCAGCAGCTGCAGCATACTGCCAAGTTGGCTCCAGTGATGAGGAGATAGGGGGTGATGATGACAATGATGATGAGGTTACTGACTCCAACTGGGTGCCAGATTGAACAGAGGAATCAAAGGAGGGGGGGAGGAGGAGGAGGAGGCACAGCAAACACGAGGCACAACATCCTCTATGACCAACCATAGCACTAGCCAGTCCAAGGCATCAGATGTCATAGCTGATCCGGTGCAGAACGATGTTGTCTCAAAGCACACATGCAGGAACTCTGCTGTCCGGGAGTTCTTTAAGAAATGTGCAGCAGACCCCACCGTTGCTATTTGTAATCTATGTCAGATGAGGCTTAAGCGTGGAAAAGACGCCAGACGCTTAGGTACCACGTGCTTGAGGCGACATATGACCTCCTGCCACACATCCCGTTGGCGCAAAACTTTGCGTAGGTCCTCCTCCTCCTCCTCCTCATCTGTCTCTAACCCCACTGTATGTCCTGCCATGTCATGTCATTGCCTGCTACAACCTCCACTGACAGGGATGATGCTACAGTAATGGATGTAACAGCTCCTTCACAATGTGACAGCATCCCATCAGCTGAAGTTTTACGCAGTCAGATTACATTGCCCAAGCTGCTGCAGCGTAAGAAAAAATATAGTCCCAACCATCCCCAAGCACAGCGTCTAAATGCCAGTTTAGCAAAATTATTCGCATTGCAGCTGCTGCCGTTCCAGCTGGTGGACTCTGCTTCCTTCCATGGAATTTGCTGAATGTGCTGTACCACAGTGGCAGGTTCCAAAACGCCATTACTTTTCAAGGAAGGCCATTCCAGCACTATACGAGCACGTGGAAGACAATGTTATCCAGTCATTGGGAAAGGCAGTCAGCAGCAAGGTGCATGTGACCTTAGAGGTAGAGGAAGGGAGTATATTTAAAAGGAAACAAAATAGCAAAACAAGAGGACATAGTCTTAGATTAGAGGGGCAAAGGTTTAAAAGTAACATCAGGAAGCATTATTTTACTGAGAGGGTGGTGGATACATGGAACAGTCTTCCAGTAGAAGTGGTAGAGGCCAAAACAGTAATTGAATTTAAGCAAGCATGGGATAGGCATAAGGCTATCCTAAACAAAAGATAAATCCAGGTAAAGTATTCATGTAATTGGGCAGACTAGATGGGCCGAAAGGTTGTTATCTGCCGACATTTTTCTATGTTTCTAGGTTTCTAGACACGTGGTCCAGCAAGCATGGGCAAGGTCATTACATTTCCTTCACGGCACACTGGGTTACTTTGATTGCAGCTGGGAAGGATCCAAGACGGGGCTCTGTGCTGGAGCTTGTTCATCCACCACGCCTCCAGAAAGCTGCTTGTATGAGGTATGTGTGCTCCACCACCACCTTTCCCTCTTCCTCCTCCTCCTCCTCCTTCTGTGTCTCTGTTGAAGTGGCAGTTAAACCGACGCCTGACAGGGTCTACGCAATGACTCAAGCAAAAAGATGCCATACTGTGCTTGAGCTGGTTTGTTTAGGGGACAGGAGCCACACTGGGCCAGAAATTCTGTCAGCTCTGCAGGGCCAAGTGCAGAGATGGTTAACACCACGCCAGCTTCAGCTGGGAATGATTGTCTGTGAAAATGGCAGCAACCTTCTCTCCGCCCTACGCAAGGGTAAATTGACGCATGTACCATGCCTAGCACACGTCCTAAATCTAGTGGTACAGCGTTTCCTAACCAAGTACCCAGGGCTGGCAGAGTTTCTCAGCCAGACCAGAAAAGTCTGCAGCCAATTCAGACGGTCATTCCCAGCAAGCGATCGCCTGGCAAAAATTCAAAGAATTCCACCTTCTCACAAACCGTCTGATCTGTGACATGCCCACCAGGTGGAACTCGACATTAGCAATGCTGCAGCGTCTGCACAAGCAGCAGAGGGTCATCAACGAGTACATGTGTGAGTATGTCACAAGGACAGGTTCAGGTCAACTTGTTCCCCCCCCGCAGTGGCTGATGATCAAGGAAGCATGCACTGTACTGTCACCATTTGAGGAGGCAGCGAGGATGGTGAGCAGGGACAGTGCATGCATCAGTGACACAATTCCTTTAGTGTTCCTGCTGGAGCACACTCTGCTGGGAATTATAGATGTGGTTCTAGAGGCAGAGCAGCGGGAGGAAGAGGAGGCCTTCCCTAGCTCTGAAGGCCCCTGGGCATCCAAAGCCTGCATAAGTTTCACAATAATTTAGCCAAAAAAAATCACTAAACTTTTTCTGCGTGTCCGAAAATGGCTCCTCTTTTCATACAGACTGCCGCCCCAAGCAGTTGTTTATGGATAGATTAAAGGAAAAGCATTTACCATAATTTGTAACGTCATTTTTTTGTTTTTAATTGTTTCTATACATCCTAGAAATCCGCCACTTCACGGGCAGGTTATGGGGACCTCCTAGGCACATTATTTGAAGGAATTTTTCGTTTTTATCGTTAACCCTTATTTCAAGGAAAACTCACTGTCCTCTTAACCCTTTCCATGTGGATGACGAGCTCAGCGTGTCCTGCCGCATGGCTACTTCGCTGAGGAGGACGCGCTGAGCGCGTCCTCCCTAAGCAGCGGTGATTGGCCGGGATTCCAGCCGATCGCGGCGGCCCCCCCGTGCGGGCTGACATCATTGATGTCAGCCCAGCCTCCGTGACCCCGGTGGGCACAATAGACATCATCGCGCATGCGCGATGACGTCTATTTCAGGCACCCCCCCGCCATTGCGAGGAAGGTGCCTGAAGGGGAGGGGGAGGTCCTTCAGACCTCTCCCCCTCCCCATCCGTGCGGGCCAGCCAGTAAAGGCAGACACCGCTTGGAAGGGCACAGCCTGCCCTTCCAAGCGGCGGCTGTCTTTCACCCCTAAGGGGTTGGATCGCGATATGGCGCTAACATGTGCCGTATTGCGGTCCCCTCCCGGAGCTGGCCGACATCCTGGATGTCGGCCAAGCTTCCGGGATATCCCCTTAATGACTGGCGTCATCGCTCACAGCGCGATGGCGCCAGTCCCGCAATTAACTAGCTAGGGGTTAATGTTTGATATCATTGGAACGGCCAGAGCATGGCTTTTTCAATGATACCAAACATGACTATGTACAGTTAAAATAAAAAATAAAAATTTTTGTTTTGTTTTATTAGTGCAGCAATATTGTTCCCATTTCAATTATAATGTGAACAATGATGCTGCATTAACGATTTTTTCTATGGGGGCGTTTGCCAAAAAACACGTAATTTTCCCAAAAAAAAGTAACGATTCCCCGTTTCTAATTTTTTTAACAAGCGCAACCCATAGAAAATATAACTGCAAACGCTCGCATGTTAAAATGTGAAAAAAAACACTTTACACGTTGTAAATTTTTGAAAATTCAAATTTAATTGCATTTTATGTTATATTATACAGACAGGACATAACGTATACATATAAAAATAATATATTATGAATCTGCCGAGTCTCCTGGAAAGAACGATAAATAATATGTCTGGGTCAATTAATAAAATGTGACTTCAAATCGCATTTAAGCATGATGAGCAAAACCGGTAAAAATGAGCTCAGCACAGAGGTGTGAAAAGGCTCAGCAGCGAAAGGGTTAAAAACTTTTTTTTAAAACTTTTTGGCCTTGTTTCCTGTCCCCCAGGGCACTTCCTGGACCCCCATACACCTTTTATGGCAAATATCTAGCATATATGCCCTCTTGGAGGGCACTCTAAAAATCGAATTTTCAGTCCCATTGACTTGTATTGAGTTCGAGTTCGAATCCGAACATTTGGAAAGTTCGAGTACGAGCGCGAACCGAACTCGGGGGTGTTCAGCTCATCCCTACTCACGAGTTTGGAGCCTATTGGGCTCACTGTCTTCGCTTGTAAGCCACTAAGGGTGGCTTCTCCCACCAATGGATGTGTCCTTGATCCAAGTATATAGGATGAAAATGGCTTGACCTCAAAAGAGATGCAGAAATAGCACAATATTGTTGGAAATCATATAAAATTAGATAATATATATGGAACAACTCACATGCGTCAGAGCCTCTGGGAATGGTGGCTCGGTAATAGTAGCCTCAGACCATACAAGGAAGGTCTCACTCTTCTTTAGTCGCAGGAACAGTAGAATAGTCCATAAATGAATCAATAAAAACAATTATTCCAAATAAAAACAATAGGTAAGGTATCCCCTCATGCATGTGAGGTGTTCCATATATATTACCTGATTCTATATGGTTTCCAACAATATTGCGCTATTTCTGCATCTCTTTTGAGGTCCAGCCGTTTTCATCCTATATACTTGGATCAAGAACACATCCATTGGTGGGAGAAGCCCCCCCCTTAGTGGCTTACAAGTGAAGACAGTGAGCCCAATAGGCTCCAGACTTGTGAGTGTGCAATTATAGACTATTGTATAAATGTTGTATATGACACTCTGATACCGCACATTTGTTCCATTATAATTCCTTTTAGGAATACGTAATCGTTCCCAACTTAAGAACATACTAAAGATGAGTACATTTTTCTCTATAATTCACCTTTGACACATGGTGTGTGTGGTTTGGTAAAGGTTTTGTACGCTCCCTGATATACATTCTCTGTATTTCTGGCTTTTAGGTGGTCCAGCAAGCATGGACAGGGCCGTTACATTTCCTTCACGGCACACTGGGTGACTCTGCTTGCAGCTGGGAGGGATCCAGGACGGGGCTCTGTGCTGGAGCTTGTTCATTCACCACGCCTCCAGAAAGCTGCTTATATGAGGTCTGTCTGCTCCACCACCTCTTCCTCCTCCTCCTTCTCTGTCTCTGGCAAAGTGGCAGTTAAATCGACGCGTGCAGGGGCTACGCAATGGCTCAAGCAAAAGATGCCATACTGTGCTTGAGCCAGTTTGTTAAGGGGACAGGAGCCACACTGGGCCAGAAATTCTGTCAGCTCTGCAGGGTCAAGCGCAGAGATGGTTAACACCAAGCCAGCTTGAGCTGGGAATGGTCGTCTGTGATAATGGCAGCAACCTTCTCTCCGCCCTACGCCTGGGTAAGGTGACGCATGTACCATGCCTGGCACACGTCCTAAATCTAGTGGTACAGTGTTTCCTAACCAGGTACCCAGGGCTGGCAGAGCTTCTCAGCCAGACCATAAAAGTCTGCAGCCACTCCAGACGGTCATTCCCAGCAAGCGTTCGCCTGGCAGAAATTCAAAGAGAATTCCACCTTCCCACAAACCGTCTGATCTGTGACATGCCCACCAGGTGGAACTCGACATTGGCAATGCTGCAGCGTCTGCACAAGGAGCAGAGGGCCATCAATGAAGACCTGTGTGAGTGTGGCACAAGGACAGGTTCAGGTCAACTTGTTCCCCCCCGCAGTGGCTGATGATCAAGGATGCATGCACTGTACTGTCACCATTTGAGGAAGCATCGACGATGGTGAGCAGGGATAGTGCATGCATCAGTGACACAATTCCTTTAGTTTTCCTGCTGGAGCACACTCTGCGGGGAATTCTAGATGTGGCACTAGAGGCAGAGTAGCGGGAAGAAGAGGAGGACTTCCCTAGCTCTCAAGGCCCCAGTCTTTATGCAGACAGCATTCCTGCTGGTCCTCAAATCAGACAGGAGGAGGATGAGGAGGAGGAGAAATATTTAAGTTGTGGGGGCATTGAAGGTGGGGATTCCTCAAGGAAGGGTTTTGTGTCCCAAGAAACCCAAGGACTAGTACGTGGCTGGCAGGAGGTAGTGCCTGATAGGGTCATCCTCAGCGACCAAGAACACTCGGAAGCTAATGCCTCCAAACTACACTGCATGGGCTCCCTTATCCTGTGTCATGATCCACGAATGAGGAGACCAAAATGCTTGATAGCCTTTTACTGTGCAGACCGTCAGATTACACAAAGATGGGTAAAGCAGCGATTTCAGGATACCACTTGGACAAAACAGAATGCAATACCAGGAGGAAACTGGAAACCAGGAGAAGACAATCAGACGTCTTTCCCTTGGACTTGTGGGTTTAAATAGGAACCCCTGGCCAGTACACACCTCCTGCAGGGAAGTCTCCAGCCTCCAGCCACGCCTCCTCCTAGAGCAAGTGATAACCTAGATACCCTGGCCCTCCCCCTCCAACTCCAGTAGAGGACACGCCCCCTGGGGTTACCACACCTCCCCCTAGCAACCACCAGGCTCCTGTGGGAGGCCACGCCCCCACGCCAGGAATGCATGGCGGCGGCCATGTTTGGCGTCCCCACCAGGCATCGCCCCTGCCCACCAGAGTAAGCCAGGGAAAGAGCCTGGACCAGGCCCCCCACCAACACCGGAGCGCTATGAGCACCGCGCGGCGGACCACCCAGCGCCGCCGGCCAAAGCCCCCGCACCGCTGGCCTGCCACCATTAGGCCCAGCGCGCCGGAGACCCCCAGCCAGAAGGGTAAGGCCTGACAGCACCCCCTTCCCAAGGCGAAACCTTCGGGAGAGCCCAGGACCCGGCTTAAACCGATGAGCAGCATGAAAAGAACAGACCAGACGTGGAGCGTGCACATCGGAAGCCGTTTCCCAGGACCTCTCCTCAGGGCCATAGCCTTTCCAAATGAATAAGGTATTCCAATTTCCTACCACGATAACGAGAATCAAGGATACGTTCTACTTCATACTCTAAATCACCATCAACATTAATCGGCGGAGGAGGTCTAGGATTCAATACCCGATGTATAGGAGCTGTCCATGGTTTCACTAATGAGACATGAAAAACAGGATCGAGACGAGTAGACACCGGCAATCGGAGATGTACAGCAGCTGGCAAAATCACCTCTTTCACGACATAGGGACCAATATACTTGGGCCCCAATTTCTTGGTTGGACATGACAGAAGTATATTTTTTGTTGATAACCAAAGCTTCTGTCCCACTTGATATACATATGAGGGACGACGTTTGGTGTCGGCAAATCGTTTCTGATTGTCCTGAGCCTTTACTAACAATTCTCTAATATGACGAAAACGTAGTTGTAGATTACGAATGTGAGCGTCAACATCAGGAACCGTACTTGTCCGAGGAAGATCAGGGAGAATGGAAGGATGGTATCCATAGGAAACAAGAAATGGAGTGTGACGAAGTGTAGAGTGATACGCTGAGTTATAAGCAAATTCTGCAGCGGGTAAGAGAGTTACCCAATCGTCTTGAAGATAGCAAGTGAAACATCTCAAGTACTGTTCCAGGGTTTGATTTACACGATCCGTTTGTCCGTTAGACTGTGGATGGTAGGCAGAAGATAATTTTGGAGTGATATGGAGTGTATGACAAAAAGTAGTCCAAAACCTAGACGTAAACTGCGTACCTCAATCAGATACTATAGAAGACGGTATTCCATGTAAACGAAAAATTTCCTTATAGAACAGATTCGCAGTTTCTTCTGCTGTGGGTACTTTACGTAGTGGTAAAAAATGTGCCATTTTGGTAAAACGGTCTACCACAACCATAATAGGAGTATGAAATTATAGATAGAACCTTTGTAGCGCATCAAAAATAGATTTAAAGGTAGACTTCAACAAAGAGGTATATCAAACATAAAGTGCTTCAGTCTTAAAGTGCTTCAATCTTAAGGTGACAAATATTCAATCAATGTACACATATAAAAGTGCAATGTGCCATAGAACACAGTAAAGTGCAACAATATATAAAATTCCAGCAGTGCGATGGGTATAAGAGAGTCTATAAAGTGCAACAGTGTCCGAATGTGCAAAATGTGCAAATTCAATGATATCCAATACAACAGTATGAATACCAGTGGGAAAAATTCCTTAAAATTTACTTCTCTTTATGGAATCTGGAATCCGGAATCTGGAATCAGGAATCTGATTGAGAGGTACCAGTTTCGTTGGTGTTCGTCTTCTCTTACCTATTTAGGGATCCGACTGTCCTCAGACTTATCAAAACTCATTGCACTCAATTATACGACATTGTTAGACGCTTTTAGAGCAGATATAGCTCTTTGGAACCCTAAATATTTATCATGGACGGGAAGAATAGGGGTAATCAAAATGAACTTCCTCCCGCATTTATTATACCTGTATCAGGCCCTTCCTCTCCTACCAAGGTCCTATCAGCAGACGATCCGCAAACTTTTTACCAGATTTATTTGGCCTCAAGGACGTCCGCGATTAAAATACGCCACGCTCTGCAAACAGAAGCAGAATGGCGGTCTCGCCCTCCCGGATACTGTCCTATATTATTACGCGGCTCACTTGAACAGGATTGTGGATTGGATGGCTGGTTCGCCGGAACAGAGGTGGCTAGATATAGAGGGAAATCTTACAAACCATCCCTTATGGACTTTGCCGTGGATATCTTGGGCAGCAGCTAGATCATCTACCCAACCAAATTCGCCTCCGGGGATCACGTTACATATCTGGCAGACCATTCGAGTAAGGTTCGCCTTATCCCTCTCCACTTCTACCACTGGTTAATAACCCAGACCTTCCGATCTCGATACTCCCCACATTAGTAGAAAGATTCTCTGCAACCCCCGCCTTAGGGCCTCCCACGTAATTCGAGATGGGACGTTCGCCCCATTGGACTCCCAGGACCATCCAGAATTTTCCTTTGCCTTACGCTTTAATTACCACCAGATTAAAACTTTCCTCCAGAAACTAAAGGGTAATACATCACTGACCAGGCAACTTACACCATTCGAAGCCATTTGCCACCAGTCCACTCCGCTGGCGTATGGCATATCCACACTTCACAGTATTTTGAGAAAAGTGGACAACGAACCCCCCGATTTCATGGCTCACTGGGAACGAACTCTAGACACGCATATTTCGGAGGGCAATTGGACAAAGTCCTTGACTTTCACGCATTCAGGTACACAGGTTTCCAAACTGCAGGAATCTTCTTACAAATTTCTGGTTTTCTGGTACCGCACGCCCGCATTGCTAGCTACCTTTGATGCCTCACATTCTCCAACTTGTTGGTGATGCAAAGCCGCGGTGGGCACCTACCTCCACATATGGTGGGAATGTGGATCACTTGAACCATTCTGGAGAAGTGTACATGATTTAGTACTTAAAACCTCAGAGGAAGACCTTGACTTTACACCACAAACTTTCCTATTGCTACAGCTCCCGTTTTCTGCTAAGGCAATGAAGCACTCAATAATACTTTGAATTCTCCTGATCGCTAGATCCTTGATTCCCATTTATTGGAAATCCACGTCCACTCCCTCATTGAAACTGTTATTAGATAGAATGGAAATTTTACGCTCTAATGAAGAATTAGCAATGACTCCAACGGCGGCTGCACATACCAAGGTATGGTTCCACTGGGCGACTTACTGCTCCTCGGCTGCTTTTAAAAGAATAGTGTCCGGGACGGAGTCACTCGTGGAAGACCTGGAGGCGCCGGGTACAAGAGAGGAAGGTGACGAGCCCACTTCACACACATAGATAAAAGCGGGACTTGGGCTCATATATCACACACACCTCAGTCCCTGTAAGTATGATCCTCTTCCTTCCCCTACACCTGATACCCACCCCATTACTTACCCTCTTCAGTTTCTTCCCCTCCTCATATATATGTTGTATCTCTTTTTCCTTCTATATTCTCCTATCTGAACTATACTTTCCTCATGTACTGGTTATTGATTTAGTACACACGATCTCCAGCTCGGTCTATTTCCTAATACGGAGTTCGGATCTGTGGTCATAATAAGATTCTCTGAATATCTTAATTTTTTACTTTCTCGGGCTTAACTAACCCAGCACTGCAGATAGTTTAAACCTTTTGTGTATGACATCTTAATAAATGTCGCTAGTACTGTTAAATGCGCTTCGTTCCCAAATTTTTTCGCCTGACATTGAGAGACACATATATGTTTCAGGTTCTAGTCCTTGCAGCAGAACCCGGTTGCACGTTCATATTTAGAACTTTTGGCTATATCTAGTCTCTCAATCCTACTGGGCTCCTTTAGCGGAACATAACATATAGCTTAATTTTTCAAAGTATAATATCTCGCACAACGTCGATTAATAATTCAGTTGTTTTAGATTTAATGCCAAACTATATTATTGAATAAGCTTTGATGTTAAACACTCTCATATGCATTCCATAATTGTTATTATTGCTATCTTTGTTCCTTGACTAGAGATTTTTCATTGCTACTTATGACTTGTACTTCCTGTCTAGCGAAAAAATAAAAACCTTTCATTTCAAAAAAATAAAATTTCACCCAAAAAATGCCTAAAAAATCCTAAAAAAATAAATAAGTAAAGAAACTTTCATTCAATTGGTAGTAATCTATTTCCCATTCTTAAACAAGCAATAATAAACGAAAGAACTCATTAAAAATGAAAAACTAACTGATCCAGATCACCGAATCGATCCAAATCACCGAATTGATCCGGATCAATCCAAATCACTAATCCGAATCGCGCCAAAATTTCAGATCGATCTAAAATTTTCAGATGGTCGATATTTTGTTTTTGGAAATGCTCCCGAAATAAGAAAACGGTGTATTTCGTCCGAATTTTGATTCAGAACATACAAACGTATTGCACATCTCTAATTTACAATACATAGGTACAAACAGCTTTGCACATGTCCACCCTCTCTGTAATTTTTTTGGGGGAATACACTGAAGTCAGTGCTATATTGCCTGGGAGAACACAGAGCATCTTAAAAGAAAGGGAGACCGCCTTCACAGGGCTACATGAGCTACAGGTTGAGCCATCCGTTGAAAGGTCTCTTAACCACGTGAGTGGAATTATTTGAGTAACTACTTGATATACTCTAAGAATACAGACCATCTGCGCGATCCTGTTATCCTTCTTACTTTGGAGGTACACTAAAGTGGGAGGAAGCGCTGACCTACAAGCACTTTTTGACCTGAGAAGGAAAATGTGTTGCCATGTCATTAAGTCGAACGTCTGATGGAGTTCGCTCTCGCAGGCTTCCTGAAATTTCTAGAAAATGGAATTAGAGGCACCAACCAGAGCCTTGTAACATGAGGAGAGGAGCTTGGTGGCCGGGGAGGGGTGATCAGTAAAAGTCTCAAAGGCTGAAAGGGGGGGTCTAGTAGTCCTGTGTGTCTGATATAGGACCGTAACTGTAAAAAAGGAAAAACAGTGGAAAGGAGTTTTTGTAAAAGGGAACAGGGCTGAAGCATGGAAAAGGTGAAACACATGGATAACACCACACTGGATCCACGACTTGGGGTCAAAAAAGGGAAGCACACAACATAGGGCATCCAGGGGTGTAGCTAAGGACAATGGGCAGAAAGGGGTAAGGGCATCAATATGGCGATCCCACAACGTCAAGTACCGACGCGTGATGCCAAGGGCTGATGGGAGGGTCGGTCTAGATTTAGTTGGTGTAAAGAGCAGGCAGGGGAAAGGGGGATGAGGCAGCAAAGTGGACTGAATATATGTCCAGAGCAGCCTGTCTACGTGGAATGTCTCAGCCAGGGAGGCTACTATGGTCGCTTTGTAATAGGCAGTGACATTTGGAAAATTAAAGCCCCTTAGAAAGGGCAGCAAGTCCAGAACCTTAAATGGGATCTGATGGCACCTGCCATTCCAAATAAAGAAGACAAGGCGCGCTGAACGGAGTCTAGGTAACTCTGCGAGATGGAGACAGGCAACATTCAAAAGATATAAAGTAGTTTAGGAAGTATGGACATTATCACTGTTGACACCCTACCCATCTTATCCTCTATGTGTGAGGTGCAGTCCGCCAAAGCTTGAATATCTGCTCTAATCTATTTAGCAACGTCCTTAAGGTGCATTTTAAGGTCAGTAGTAAAAATGGTGCTAAATTATAATCTGTGCCACTTGCGCCACCCGTGGTGATGGCAAATATACAACCTCAATACAATCAAATAAAATACAATGCAAGTAAAATGGTGCAAATAGGATAAAACAATCTAGTAAAAAACGAAGTATTGTGACATTTACAGTCTTATCCTGTATACTCCAGATTGTGAAAGTCTTAATGATTGTGAAAGTCTGAATGCATGGAAGAATGAAAAATAAAAGTCATATAGTATCTTGTATTTGTGGAGTCAGCTGCCTCTCAAGACCTCTTGGTGGTATATCGCTTTTCCACCTTGTAAGTCAGTATAAAAGTAAGATGTGCTGGAGTTGGCGCTTCATGTCCTGTTAGTGGTTCCTTCTGCTGCACCCCATGGCTCAGAAGTGTAGTTTCCTTTAGACATGTGCATTCGTTTTAGTACTAAAACGATTTAGTCCGAATTTTTGGATAATTTAGTTTTCGTATGACTCAAGAGAAACGAAACTGCTCAGTACATAAAACGAAAGAAACTAAAATAAAATGCACTACATTTTAGTTTCAGTCCTTTTTGTGATATTACATTGATGAGTGAAGGAGACCAGCAATGAAGAGCGCAACATTGCAACATCCGAAGTTCTGCACCCTCCACATGCCAATGCAGTAGGATGTTCTATACAGAGAGGGGCATTAATTAATGCAGGAAGATGTTCTATACATTATACAGAGAGGGGTATTAATGCAGGAGGATGTTATATACATTATACAGAGAAAGGTATAAATTGAGGAGCATGTTCTATACAGAGAGGGACATTAACCCCTTCCCGACCGCTGACGTACCCTGTACGTCCTGTATTCGGGTCTCCCTTAGACACGATGACGTACAGGGTACGTCAGCGGCGCCAAATCCCCCTCCCGCCCGATACTCACCTCCCTCGTCGGATCCCACGTCGATCTGACAGGGAGGAAGCCTGCCCATGTGATTTACATGGGCAGGCGAGGCTGATGACGTCACCACGCTGCGTGGTGACGTCATCAGAAGGTGCCCCCATGTGTTTCAATGGAGGGGAGGGGGGGGCTCCTTCGGAGCCCTCTATCTCCCCAACCATTGAAGCTAGGGAGATGCCGTTTGCACCGCTGGAGAGGGGAGAGCCTCCCCTTTCCAGCGGTGTATGGCATTAACCATTTCGCCGCCGGATCACGTTGCGGCGCCAATTGGCGCCAAAACGTGATTCAAACCTGGAGGGGGGCTGACATCTTGGATGTCAGCCTAGCCTCCAGGTCCCCCCCCACTCACTGACAACCTCACCATATGTGTGAGGATGTCAGTGGGCCAGTTAACCCTCTAGCTGCCATGTAGAGATAAGGGGATCCTAAGGATCCCTTTATCTCCCGATCCATGGTAGCTAGATGGTCATATTTGCCATCATTTGAAAGGCCTGATTATGGCCTTTCAAATGATACCAAACCGGACCAGGTTTGGTTTTAAAGAAAATGTAAAAAAAAAAAAAAATAAAAAAATTAAATAAAATAAAAAAATGTTTGTTTTTTTTAAGTTTTTTTTGTCTGGGGGGAGTTTAATTAAATAGGACCTAGGCTGTCATCTAAAAATAATTAGCACAAAATGGTCAGAATGAGCGCAGCGCACATAGGTGAACTGGCTCAGCAGTGAAAGGGTTAAAAGGTAAAAACATGTAAAAATTGGGTATTTATATTCTCGGGATAAAATTTGGAAACTATTTAGCCGGGGTCTTTATTGGTGGTTATAGCTTTAGGGGATTAAATTACGAAAAAGTGTGTTTTTACCATTTTTTTCATCATATTTCATATTTTTTTTATATTAAATTATTGGATATGATGGAAATAATGGTATTTCTAGAAAGTCCATTTAATGGCGGGAAAAAGGGTGTATAATATGTGTGGGTTGAATAAACGAGTAAGAGGAAAATTTGATCTAAACACGAGCAGCGCAGAAACGTAAAAACAGCAGCGGTCACTAAAGGACGGATTTGTGTAAAACCGCCCGGTCACTAAGGGGTTAATTAATTCAGGAGGATGTTCTAAACATTATACAGAGAGGAGCCTTTTTTTTAGCCCTTTAAATCCAGTGGCTGTGAGCACTGAGATCGACTGCTTGTTACATTATCTCTCAGTACAATGTATCAGGCTCAGCTGTTACAGCAACTGACTGTAACAGCGCTCAGAGTTTCAGTAAAACAAGGAAATAATATTGTTCTAACCTCTTATATATAAAAATATTATTTACTAGTTTTACTGAAACTCTGAGCGCTGTGATGAGCAGCAGTCAGTTACTGTAACAGCTTTGCCTGACACGGGGCAGTATTACAATGTTGGTGCTAACTTAACCAGAGCTGTTGTAAACTGAAAACCTCCATAGGCTATAATGGCTCTGGGAAGAGTACAACAGCTCTGGTTAAATTAGCACCAACTATGTAATATGGCCCACATAGTGCTGAGAGTGAGAGATACTGTAACAAGCAGCAATCTCAGCCCTCTGAGGAGCCACTACAATAGTAATTGTATCCACTGGTTTTCGGATGAATGAAATTAGTTTTCATACTAAAGAACTGAAAACGAATTTCTTTAGCAACTAAATAAATTGCATTTTAGGACTAATCCATTAGTTCAAAACGAAATTTTGTGCTGTGCACATGTCTAGTTTCCTTACAGGGTTACCATCCTCCATGTCCCTCGAAGTATAAAATGACTCGCATAGAGCAATGTTGTATAAAATGGAGTGCACAAAAAGGAGAAAAATGTCGTACTCACATTTGCTGGTGTCTTAGCAATCAGACACCAGATTTGTAGGTAGCTGGTTACTTCAGAAGGTGCACTGGATCACCTATCAGCCTCAGCCACCTCCTTGGCGAATACAAGCATCCAGGACCCGGGATAGGCATAAAATAAGGCAAATTTTATTAGTAATAAAACAACAAGCTTAGAAAGCGTTTGGGCCCCCTCCAGATTTACAGATAACCGATGCGTTACACATAATACAGAGGACACAATACAGAGGGCCACATTACATTCTTGTTGCGAACGGTAGCGCTCACCTGCGTGAGCATTAACATTAGCTGCGGTATCTACCGCATATTACAAATCCAAACGCAACCCGTTTGCGTTTGGTACCTTGCGCTGTTCAACGCGAGGTTACTGTACTTTGCACTCCCTATGCTTAACATGAGGAGCGCAAAGTGTTAATCAGCGTTAGGATTACAAAATCCTAACGCTGATTAACGTCTGGCTCTGGTTAGCAGAAAGTTAACCATAGCCAGGACTTGGTGTTAACAGATTCTGCTTCTGCAGAATCCGTTACCTCCTGTCCTGCGGCTCTGACCGCGACTCCGACCGCCTCCTCTGTCCGGCGGGAGCAGGGAAAGACTAGGGGAAAAAGTCCCCCCAGTCTCTCCCTGCGTATCACTTTGCCAACTGGCCGGATCTCGCGAGGCGAGATCTGACTGGTCATGTGACCGCCAGGGGGAAACTCAATGGATTCCTATGGACTCCATCGCGTGGATGCTCTCGGCTGCACTCAGTGCTGCCGTGAGCATTGCGGGGCGGTATGTCGGGTATATTAGAATGGAAAAATTAAAATGGATGCCTGTAGCCATCTTGTTTTAAATGGAAAGTCTTTTCTTTTTCAATTTTCCCTAATTTTAGAAATGAACAGAGATTTTTTTTTAAATAGTTCACGGCTAGGTGAAACCTTAAGAGTTTTTTTTATAAATGCCAGATATGATACCTTAAAATGTCTTTATTTGATATAATGCCAAGCTAAGTGCCAGAGAAAGGAATTCAACTGATAAAGAGACTCAGTAAAAACTTTGAGGAGTGGAGACATTAATTTAATTCTTGACAGGAGAGACTCAAAGTCTAGCATTGAAAATAGGGTCTTTGTTAAGATATATTAAAATTAAAATGTGGAATTAATTAGAAGTGCAACACTGCCCTTTGGAGGCATAGTAAATATTATATGTAATATAGAGAAAAATATTTAAATGAAAAGAGGTAGATTGTCAGTGACGTCAAATTGACTATAATTGGGGCTGTACTGTTCGTTGCAAAAGGCATTCAGACTTCCAGGACACGACTTCATTCAGACTTACACAACAACGCACTGCAGACCATCCCAGGACACAATGCACTCAAGATTTTTAGGTCCACATCTCTAACTCACATGCATTGATTATCTGACATTGATAATTTTCACATATTCCAAAACAATCAAAGAATATTGCTGCTGTAACTCTTGGACAGGTAATGTATGAGAAAGCAAAATTATGATTAAAATAAATTATATATATCTGGAGTATTTCTTGCAACAGATAGATCCAGAGTCTTCAAAATATTTCTATATAAGGATTTATCCTAAAGAGACTGTTGTAAAGATTAGATGATATACAAATATATATATTGAATTTGGAAATTACTGTGATTGAAATTAATAAGCAAGGAATTATATAACTACAATATAAAAAACAGAAGATTAGAAGCTTAATTCTCGATATTAGGAGAGGATTTACTAAATAAGTTTTTATTACTTAACATTCTAAAAATAGAATAAGTGATAGTTCATCTTTTGTTGATCCACGTAGAATAGAGAGATACATATATCGCTACAAGATCTAGCTTGTTAAACATTGGTTTGCTGGGAAATATATGTTAATTGTTTTTGTTAAGCAGAAATGTTTATTAATGTGTATAGTTACTAACTGATAATGTAAATGATATTAATCATATATGCAGTTACTAACAGGAGATACATATATTGAGAAGCTAGTGTCTATGTGCTGATGGATGGATTGTGGTTTGTAAATTTTTGTTTATGATGTGAGATTTGAAACTTTTTTGTATACGTAATAAATATATATTTTTATCCGATTATTGATTAGTGTATTCTTCAAGCAAAACGCAGACAAAAGAATTTAGGAGAATTTCTAGGAAATATAAACGATTGATATTTGTGTCTCGTATAAGTTTCTGATTAAATATAAATCCCTAGGTAGCGCCCGCTAACAATGCAGGCAGCATTTTTTGCGCCTATATGGTAATCTAGCATTAAAACGCAGGCACAAGGGGGAAAACAGTGGGCGCAGTTTTTCCTCCCTTGTGCCCGCGTTTTAATGCTAGAATCGTAATGTGGCCCAGAGAGTCTGGGATTCACTGATATGTCTGCGTTTCACATAACATAGAAACATAGAAAAATGTCGGCAGATAAGAACCTTTCGGCCCATCTAGTCTGCCCAATTACATGGATACTTTACCTGGATTTATCTTTTGTTTAGGATAGCCTTATGCCTATCCCATGCTTGCTTAAATTCAATTACTGTTTTGGCCTCTACCACTTCAACTGGAAGGCTGTTCCATGTATCCACCACCCTCTCAGTAAAATAATGCTTCCTGATGTTACTTTTAAACCTTTGCCCCTCTAATCTAAGACTATGTCCTCTTGTTTTGCTACTTTGTTTCCTTTTAAATAATATACTCCCTTCCTCTACCTTGTGGATTCCCTTTACGTATTTAAATGTTTCTATCATATCTCCTCTGTCTCGTCTTTTTTCCAAGCTGTACATGTTAAGATCATTAAGCCTTTCCTGGTAACCTTTCTCCTTCAAGCCATACACCATTTTAGTAGCCCTTCTCTGAACTCTCTCTAAGATGTCTATATCCTTCTGGAGATACGGTCTCCAGTACTGCACACAGTACTCCAAGTGAGGTCTCACCAGTGCTCTGTACAGTGGCATGAGCACTTCCCTTTTCCTACTGCTAATACCTCTCCCTACACAACCAAGTATTCTGCTAGCATTTCCTGCTGATCTATTACATTGACTACTTACCCTTAGATCCTCTGAAATAATAACCCCTAAATCCCTTTCCTCAGATGGTGAGGTTAGGACTGTATTAAATATTCTATATTCAGCCCTTGGGTTTTTACATCCCAGGTGCATTATCTTGCACTTATCCACATTAAAACTCAATTGCCACAGCTCCGACTATTTTTTTAGTTTACCTAAATCATTTGTCATTTGGCTGATCCCTCCAGGAACGTCAACCCTGTTGCAAATCTACACTTGTTGGTAAAATGGAGACAGTAGGCAGGATAATGTGCGCTTGCAGATTTTCCTGACTGTCTCCATTTTACCAAACACATTACAGGGTAGATGTATTACTAGCACCGAGCCACGACAGGAAGTGCAAGGCTGCCAGAAACCATAAGCGGTGTAGCGCGCGACTGCTTTATCAGCTCATAGAGACCATAGGACTCCATGGAGCCCTAAGCATTCCGGCCGCAAGATTAGTGATGAGTCGAACACCCCTGTGTTCAGTTCGCATTCGAACAATTTCAAAAGTTCGAGTTCGAACTCGAACACAAACCGAACTCAATGCAAGTCAATGGGACTCGAAAGTTCGAATTATAGAGTGCCCTCCATGAGGGCATATATGCATAAAATATATATACCCCCATATTTGCCATAAAAGGTGTATGGGAGTCCGGGTAGTGCCATGGGTGACAGGAAACAAGGACAAAAAGTTTTTTAAAAGAGTTTTTAAAGGAACAGTGAGTTTTCCATGAAATAAAGGTTAAGAATAAAAACGAAAAATTCCTTCAAATATCGTGCCTAGGAGGTCCCAATAACCTGCCCGTGAAGTGGCGGATTTGTAGGATGTATAGAAACCTTTAAAAACAAAAAAATGACATTTCAAATGACGGTAAATGGTTTTCCTTTAATCTATTCATAAACAACTGCTTGGGGTGGCAGCCTGTATGAAAAGAGGAGACATTTTAGGAGACGCAGAACAAGTTTAGTGATTTTTTTGGCTAAATTATGGTGAAACTTATGCAGGCTTTGGATGAAAGTAACAATAGGTGCTTTAAAATTGGGCCTTCAGTGTCGGCAACAGTGCAGTCACACCGTAACCCCTCTGAGGTATTGTGGAAGAGTGCACGGTTGGACCCTGTGGTCCAATATTAAAATTATATGAATCTAGTATAGGCGTCAGTGGCATTGCACCCAAATATTGTGCCTTTGGTGGCAGCAAGTGCCTTCACACCGTAACCCCTTTGTGGTATTGTGGAAGAGTGCAGTGGTGGTTTTGGGAATGCAGAAGAGATCCCCGATCTATTCACTTACGTCAGCATCAGAGAATTGATAGCTGCTGATCCAGGACTGATTCATTTTTATAAATGTCAGCCGGTCTACAGAGTCGGTGGATAGATGCACTCTTTTGTCTGTGACAAAACTTCCAGTGGCACTGAACGTCCTTTCAGAAAGCACGCTGGATGAAGGGCAACCGAGTAGCTGCATAGCATATTGGCTAAATTCTGGCCAGTAATCCAATCTCAACACCCAGTAAGCCAGTGGATCATCTGCAGTAAAGGTATCCAGGTCTGCCCTTGCCCCTAGGTAGTCCTACACCATATGGTGAAGACGCTGGAAATGGGTGCCTACATTTGACGTCCCCTGGGCGTTGTGGACTAAAAAATGTTTAAAAAGGCATCAGTCAAGCGGCCCGGCTTTTACCACTATTCCTCTGATCATCCGCAGCCTCAGAAGCACCTGTGTCATCACTTGGTAACCTACCAGTGCCTGAAAAAGGTGTTACACAAGTGTCGCTTTAGAGCCTCCTCAAATTGTTTCATCCTGTCCTCCCTCTGTGCGGGCAGGATGAGCTCTAGAACTTTACACTTGTATCGTAGATCAAGCAGGCTCGCCAGCCAGTAATGATCCCTCTCCTTGATAGCACGAATCCTGAGGTCCTTTAGCAGGCTTTGCAGGATAAGGGAGCCCATGCAGCGTAGGTTGGAGGTGGCATTAGCTTCCGAGTCTTCCTGGTCAATGAGGATGACCCCATCGTGCACTTCCTCCTCCCAGCCACTTACTAGTCCTTGGGTTTCTGGGCACACAAAACCCTCCCTTGAGGAATCCCCACCTTCAATGCCCCCACTACTTAAATATTCCTCCTCCTCCTGTCTGATCTGAGGACCCACAGGAATGCTGTCTGTGTAAAGACTGGGGCCTTGAGAGTTAGGGAAGGCCTCCTCTTCCTCCCACTGCTCTGCCTCTAGTGCCACATTTATAATTCCCCGCAGAGTGCGCTCCAGCAGGAACAGTAAAGGAATTGTGTCACTGATGCATGCACTGTCCCTGCTCACCATCCTCATTGCCTCCTCAAATGGTGACAGTACAGTGCATGCATCCTTGATCATCAGCCACTGTGGGGGGGGAAACAAGTTGACCTGAACCTGTCCTTGTGCCATACTCACACAGGTACTCATTGATGGCCCTCTGCTGCTTGTGCAGGTGCTGCAGCATTGCCAATGTCGAGTTCCACCTGGTGGGCATGTCACAGATCAGACGGTTTGTAGGAAGGTGTAATTATTTTTGAATTTCTCCCAGGCGAACACTTGCTGGGAATGACCGTCTGAAGTGGCTGCAGACTTTTCTGGCCTGACTGAGAAGCTCTGCCAGACCTGGGTACCTGGTTAGGAAACACTGTACCACCAGATTTAGGACGTGTGCTAGGCATGGTACATGCGTCAACTTACCCAGGCGCAGGGCGGTGAGAAGGTCGCTGCCATTATCACAGACTACCATTCCCAGCTGAAGCTGGCATGGTGTTAACCATCTCTGCACCTGCCCCTGCAGAGCTGACAGAATTTCTGGTCCGGTGTGGCTCCTGTCCCCTAAACAAACCAGCTCAAGCACAGTATGGCATCTTTTTGCTTGAGCCATTGCGTAGCCCCTGCCACGCGTCAGTTTAACTGCCACTTTGCCAGAGACAGAGAAGGAGGAGGAAGAGGAAGAGGTGGTGGAGCAGACAGACCTCATACAAGCAGCTTTCTGGAGGCGTGGTGGATGAACAAGCTACAGCACAGAGCCCCGTCTTGGATCCCTCCCAGCTGCAATCAGAGTTACCCAGTGTGCCGTGAAGGAAATGTAACAGCCCTGTCCATGCTTGCTGGACCACGTGTCTAAAGTCATGTGCACCTTGCTGCTGACTGCCTTTCCCAATGACTCCATAACATTGTGTTCAACGTGCTGGTATAGTGCTGGAATGGCCTTCCGTGAAAAGAAATGGCGTTTTGGAACCTGCCACTGTGGTACAGCACATTCAGCAAATTCACGGAAGGAAGCAGAGTCCACCAGCTGAAAGGCAGCAGCTGTAATGCGAGTAATTTTGCTAAGCTGGCATTTAGACGCTGTGCTTGGGGATTGTTGGGACTATATTTTTTCTTACGCTGCAACAGCTGGGGCAACGTAATCTGACTGCGTAAATCTTCAACTGATAGGATGCTGTCACATTCTGAGGAAGGACCTGGTACACTCATTACTGTAGCATCATCCCTGAGTGGAGGTTGTAGGCAATGACATGGCAGGACATATAGTGGGAGTAGAGACAGATGAGGAGGAGGAAGACCTATGCAAAGTGTTGTGCCAATGTGGGATGCGTGGCAGGTGGTCATATGTCGCCTCAAGCACGTGGTACCCAAGCGTGGGATGTCTTTTCCACACTTGATCCTCATCTGACATAGATTACAAATAGCAACGGTGCGGTCTGCTGCACATTTCTTAAAGAACTCCCAGACAGCAGACTTCCTGTACATGTGCTTTGAGACAACAGCGCTCTGCACCTGAGCAGCTGTGACTTCTGATGCCTTGGACTGGCTACGGTTGGTCATAGAGGACGTTGTGCCTCGTGTTTGTTGTGCCTCCTCCTCCTCACTTGACTCCTCTGTTCGATCAGGCACCCAGGTGGAGTCAGTGACCTCATCATCGTCATCACCCCCTATCTCCTCATCACTTAAGCCAACCTCGCAATATGCTGCAGCTGCTGGGGGAACATGAGTGCCAGTTATTTGTGTGTTACTGGCACCCCCTTCCTCTAGGTTGATTATACTCTCTTCCTCAACCTCAGAGTTTGAATCAGAGCACTGTAGTTGCTGCGCATCCTTAAGCAGCATGTCACTGTCATTGTAGTCAAAAAGTCAGCTGACTCCTCCGTGTATGTTGGTGAGGCTACGGCAGGAGTAGCTGTGGACATGGAGGCTGCATTAGATGCTTTGGCAGCTGAGGTGGACTGTGAACAACTACAAGCCTGGCTGGCAGAGGACTCGGAGGATGAGGATGGCCTGGTTAGCCATTCGACCAAATCGTCTGGATGTTGCTGCTGCTTAAGATGGCCAGCACCAGTTAGAAAGGACAAGCGTGTCCCTGCAGAGGATGCACCACGTCCATGATGACCAGAGGCAGAGCCTCCCGACACAGAGGCTGCTTGCCCTCTTATCTGTGTCAGGGAGCGTCTGCCTGTCCTTTTTGGTCTTTCTGACATGGTGTGTGATATATAGATTAAAGATATTCAGAACTCTGATTCAACTGTGTTATAAAAATTGGAGATATGCAGAACTCTGATTCAACTGTGTTATCTAGATTAAAGATTTCCAGAACTCTGGTATAACTCAGTGAGACACCCTGATAGCTGGCAGCCAGTGACAAGACACAGATTAAAATTCCCAGAAACCACCTATAAATCAGTGAGACCCCCTGATATGACCCCCCTGATAGCTGGCAACAGTGACAAGACACAGATTACATTTCCCAGATATGTGCTACAAGTCTGTGAGACCCCCGATGGGTGGCAGTGACAAGATACAAATTACAATTCCCAGGTACCTCCTATAAATCAGTGAGACCCCCTGATGGGTGGCAGTGACAAGACACAGATTACAATTCCCATATATCTTCTAGAAGTGAGACCCCCCCCCAATAGCTGCTGGCAGTGAGAACACACAGATTACAACAATTCCAAGATATCTTGTAGAAGTGAGACCCCCACAATAGCTGCTGGCAGTGAGAACACACAGATTACAATAATTCACAGATATTTTGTAGAAGTGAGAACCCCACAATAGCTGCTGGCAGTGAGAACACAGATTACAACAATTCCCAGATATTTTGTAGAAGTGAGACACCCACAATAGCTGCTGGCAGTGAGAACACACACTAACAGAACAATCTCCTCTCAAAAAACACGTGCTGGGGCTGCGAGGGACGCCTTATATAGTGTGCTGCGGGATTTAGCTCTTGGAGCCCATGATTGGTCAAAATTTGCCCAATCAGGACTCTGAGCCGTGAATGGCATAGTCTTGCACCTGTCTTGCACCTGCAAGGCTGTAGCCAATTACAAGCTTCAGGCCAGTGGAAAAGTGCATTGTGGTCCATTGTGGTGCATTGTGGG
Source organism: Leptobrachium leishanense (assembly GCA_009667805.1). NCBI lineage: Eukaryota > Metazoa > Chordata > Amphibia > Anura > Megophryidae > Leptobrachium > Leptobrachium leishanense. Next base: position 38,313 of record RXON01002328.1, read on the forward strand.
CGAACATGCGGAAATGTTCAGAGCTCGCTAACAGTCGAACGGCCGATATTCGATGCGAACTCCGAACAGATCGAACCGAACAGCTCATCCCTACACAAGATAGTGCAGTGCTGCGGAAGTATTGCAGAGGGAGACTTTGAATTTGTTCCCAGTCTCACCCTTCCTCAGTGTGTGTGTGCATAGAATGAGGCATAGTGTGTGCGTGTGTGTGTGTGTGTGTGTGTGTGTGTGTGTAATGACTGAGGGTGTGTGTGTAATGGCTGAGGAGGGATGTGTGTGTAATGACTGATGATGTGTGTGTGTGTGTGTATGGGGTGATGACACTGAGTGTGTGTGATGACTGAGAGGGTGTGTGATGACTGGGGGTGTGTAGGTGTGTGTGATGACTGAGTGGGAGTGTGATGACTGAGTGTGTGTGTGATGATTGAGGGTGTGTGTGTAATGACTGAGGAGGGATGTGTGTATAATGACTGAGTGGGGTGTAATGACTGAGGGTGTGGGTGTGTGTGTGTGATGACTGAGAGGGAATGTGTGAATGACTGAGGGTGGGTGTGTGTAATGACTGAGGGTGGGTGTGTGTAATGACTGAGGAGTGTGTGTAATGACTGAGGGTGTGCATGTGTTTTTAATGACTGAGGGGTTTGTGTGTGTTTGTAATGACTGAGGGTGGGTGGGTGTAATGACTGAGAGGTTGTAATGGCTGAGGGAGAGTGTGCATGTGTAATGACTGAGGGTGTGTGTGTAATGACTGAGGGTGTGTGTGTGTAATGACTGAGGAGTGTGTGTGTGTGTGTAATGACTGAGGAGTGTGTGTGTGTGTGTGTAATGACTGAGGGTATGTGTGTGTAATGACTGGGGGGTGTGTAGGTGTGTGTGATGACTGAGTGGGAGTGTGATGACTGAGTGTGTGTGTGATGATTGAGGGTGTGTGTGTAATGACTGAGGAGGGATGTGTGTATAATGACTGAGTGGGGTGTAATGACTGAGGGTGTGGGTGTGTGTGTGTGATGACTGAGAGGGAATGTGTGAATGACTGAGGGTGGGTGTGTGTGTAATGACTGAGGGTGGGTGTGTGTAATGACTGAGGAGTGTGTGTAATGACTGAGGGTGTGCATGTGTTTTTAATGACTGAGGGGTTTGTGTGTGTTTGTAATGACTGAGGGTGGGTGGGTGTAATGACTGAGAGGTTGTAATGGCTGAGGGAGAGTGTGCATGTGTAATGACTGAGGGTGTGTGTGTAATGACTGAGGGTGTGTGTGTGTAATGACTGAGGAGTGTGTGTGTGTGTGTAATGACTGAGGAGTGTGTGTGTGTGTGTGTAATGACTGAGGGTATGTGTGTGTAATGACTGGGGGGTGTGTGTGTAATGACTGAGGGTGTGTGTGTGTAATGACTGAGGGTGTGTGTGTGTGTAATGACTGAGGGGTGTGTGTGTAATGACTGAGTGTGTGTGTGTAATGACTGGGGGGTGTAATGACTGAGGGGGTGTAATGACTGAGGGTGGTCGTGTTAATGACTCAGGGGGTGTAATGACTGAGGGTGGGTGTGTGAATGACTGAGGGGGGTGTAATGACTGAGGGTGGGTGTGTAAATGACTGAGGGGGTGTAATGACTGAGGGCGGGTGTGTGAATTACTGAGGGGGGGTGTAATGACTGAGGGGGGTGTAATGACTGAGGGGGGTGTAATGACTGCGGGTGGGTGTGTGAATGACTGAGGGGGTGTAATGGCTGAGGGGGTGTAATGACTAAGGGTGGGTGTGTGAATGACTGAGGGGTGTGTGAATGACTGAGGGGGTGTAATTACTGAGGGCAGGTGTGTGAATGACTGAGGGGTGTAATGACTGAGCGGGGTGTAATGACTGAGGGTTGTGTGTGAATGACTGAGGGGGGTGTAATGACTGAGGGGAGGTGTAATGACTGGAAGGGGGTGTAATGAGGTATGTTAATAGGGAGCTCTTAAGTGACTTTAGACTGGGGGAAGATTTGATGGGCCGGTGCAAGCATTTTTGTAATGACTGAGTGGGGGTGTAATGACTGAGTGTGTGTGTAATTGGAGGGGGTGTAATGACTGAGTGTGTGTGTAATGACTGAGGGGGGTGTAATGACTGATGGGGGTGTAATGACTGATAGGAGGGTGTAATGACTGTTGGGAGGGTGTAATGACTGTTGGGAGGGTGTAATGACTGCAGGGAGGGTGTAATGACTGAGGGGGGTGTAATGACTGAGGGGGGTGTAATGACTGGAGGGGGGTGTAATGACCAAGGGGTTTAATGACTGAGTGTGTGTGTAATTGGAGGGGGTGTAATGACTGAATATGTGTGTAATTGGAGGGGGTGTAATGACTGAGGGGGTGTAATGACTGTGTGTGTGTGAGTGTAATTGGAGGGGGTGTAATGACTGAGGGGGTGTAATGACTGAGTGGGGGTGTAATGACTGAGTGTGGGTGTAATGACTGATGGGGGTGTAATGACTGTTGGGAGGGTGTAATGACTGTTGGGAGGGTGTAATGACTGGAGGGAGGGTGTAATGACTGAGGTGGGTGTAATGACTGAGGGGGTAATAATGACTTGGGGTGGGGGTGTGACTGACTGGAGGGGGGTGTAATGACCAAGGGGTTTAATGACTGAGTGTGTGTGTAATTGGAGGGGGTGTAATGACTGAATATGTGTGTAATTGGAGGGGGTGTAATGACTGAGGGGGTGTAATGACTGTGTGTGTGTGTGTGAGTGTAATTGGAGGGGGTGTAATGACTGAGGGGGGTGTAATGACTGAGGGTGTGTGTGTGTGTAATGACTGAGGGTATGTGTGTAATGACTGAGGGTATGTGTGTGTAATGACTGAGGGTATGTGTGTGTAATGACTGAGGGTATGTGTGTGTAATGACTGAGGGTGTGTGTGTGCGTGTGTAATGACTGAGGTGTGTGTGTAATGACTGAGGGGTGTTTTTGTAATTTATTTATTTATAAAGGATTTTACCAGGAAGGATACATTGAGATTTCTCTCGTTTTCAAGTATATCCTGGGTTCAAGAACATTGGAGTTGTTACAGAAATACAAAGTAGTAAAATGCAAGACATTAACACAAAACAAATATACAGATTAACAGAAAATAAATATGTAGGAAATATAGTCACTATGTTACATGTTTACAGGTGCATTCCGTATTGAGGTATGTTAATAGGGAGCTCTTAAGTGACTTTAGACTGGGGGAAGATTTGATGGGCCGGTGCAAGCATTTTTGTATAATCAGGCGAAGTTGCGTTTTGGTGCCCCCCTCCACCCAATCCGTGCCATGCCAATCGGGAGTGTTTGGTGTCCTCACGCATTGCCAATCTATGCTGTGCCTGGTGCCCCTCCTGTGCCACAGGGCCAATCTACAGAGTGTGTGGTCCCCTCCTTTGGCAATGTGGCATAGGAGGGGCACCAGGCACTGCACAAATTTGCAATGTGGCCTGGTGGTGCCCCCTGGTCTTGCTGTGTCAATATACCCACATATTTCATACTGCCTGCCACTCCCAGTGTTTCCCTGTGATCCTGCTACCTACCACTCTCACTCTGTTGCTGTGGTCCACTGTCTGACTCCAGGTCTCCAGAAGCAGACTGGCAGCAGGGTCCTCGTCCTCTAATTCAATTCACTCCCCCTTAATTCATTTTTCCCCTTTAATTACTTTCACCCCCTCCCCCCTTAAATTCATTTCATATAGCGTATGACAGAGCTCCAGAGCAATAAACCTCACAGTAATGTGCGCTGTGTATGAGCATATCACAGAGCGCCACAGCAATAAACCTCACAGTAATGTGCGCTGTGTATGAGCATATCACAGAGCGCCACAGCAATAAACCTCACAGTAATGTTCAGTCTGTGTGTATGAGCGTATCACAGAGCTCCACAAAAATAAAACTCACAGTAATGTGCAGTGTGTATGAGAGTATCACAGAGCACCACAGCAATAAACCTCACAGTAATGTACCAGCAAAACATTACACCCACCAGCAAAATATTATACCCCCAGCAAAAAACATTATACCCCCCCGAGCAGAACATTACCCGTCCCAGCAGAACATTACACCCTCCCGAGCAGAACATTACACCCCCCCAGCAGAACATTACACCCCCCCAGCAGAACATTACACACACACACACCCCCTCCCCTCGCTCATTTTATTCAAACCTTTCAAAAATCTTCTCTCGGCCTCTCTGCGCAGTCCTCCTTCACACTACAGTGGAAGCACGCAGGCTGACTCTGCTGCAGGGCCGCACCCTAAGCTTTGGGGTTTGTCCTCCAGGCTTTTCTGCTGCTGCGTGCCCTGGCTATGCGTGTCACGTGAGGGGGTGGTGCCAAATTTTATATCAAGGCAGGAGGCTTCATATTTTGCATTCTCTTTTCTTTACTAATTCAACAGCAGCAAGGAGAGTTTACATAGCAACAGCAGTAACCAATCTATACTATAATAGAATAAGCCTAAAAACGTCCGTCGCCAAAAGCCGTCTGCGCATGCGCGACGGACTTTTGAAAGCGGCCGTTAAAACACACAGGTAGCTGCGCGTGCCGGCCGCGTGAAAAAAAAAAAACGGCACGAGCCGCGCGCAGCTACCCGTGTTTACACGGCCGCCAGATGCCCCGAT
>RXON01002329.1:0-17681 GCA_009667805.1 Leptobrachium leishanense
ATATATCCATGTGAGCTGGTCTGGGGCAATATATCCATGTGAGCTGGTCTGGGGCAATATATCCATGTGAACTGGTCTGTGGCAATATATCCATGTGAGCTGGGGCAAATATATCCATGTGAGCTGGGGGCAAATATATCCATGTGAGCTGGCCTGGGGCAATATATCCATGTGAGCTGGGGGCAAGTGTCTGGCTGTAATTAGTTCTGGGGACATGTGTCTGGCTATAATTAGTTCTGAGGGCGAGTGTCTGGTTATAATTAGTTCTGGGGCATGTTTCTGGCTATAATTAGTTCAATTAGTTCTGGGGCATGTCTCTGGTTATAATTAGTTCTGGGGGCAAGTGCGGCCCTCCGCTAACCTCCGCTCCCACAAAGTGGCCCCCGAGCCAAAGCAAATGCCCACCCCATTTGATATACTGATATCAAATTCCTCCGTATCACTGTATTCAGGCCAAAGCCCCCCCCCGCACTAAAGCTGAGGTGCCCCAAGCCGAGGCCCCCGCTCAAGCCAAGAAGTCTCCTTTCACCCAGGCCTCTCAAGCCAGACACCTCCTGCCAAGACTCATGCCTATGAGCCTTCCACTCCCAAGAAGCCTAGTCAGCAGTTCCTGGTGTAAACAATTTACTCTAGTCCAGCAAGCTGTAATAACTACATGTACCAACAATCCTGGTCAGTAGTCTACTGTTGTGGAGATGCCACAAAAATACCTTGGTGTGACAAAGGTAGATACTCCCATCAACCACAGTCACAAGTCTCAGCCAACCCCAGGGAAACCACAGGTTAACAACAAAACAAGGAACCTAGAGGACTACTCCCTACACCCTCGATATCCGAGTCATCTTCCGAGGCAGATTTTGACTCTGTACTGATGGTGACTTGCCACTACAAACAGCCCAGTGTAGCAATGGACCACCTGGCCACAGAATGCTCTACCTTAACACCACCCTCTCCACCCTATACCTGCCTGTAGCCCAATGACCCTTAGCCACCAGCAAAGTGCCACGGAGCACCTGGATCCTGTGAGACATCGCAGGAAGGCCCGAGCCTGAGCTGGTGCTGCTGCCACCAGATTCACGGCAGCACCTTTCATGTTACTGCTTCAGAACAGTCTTTCACAATCCACTCCTAGTACTCCACAACGTTCCCTTGTAGGAAGCAGGTGCTCATCAGCATTAGCTGATGGACTTTCTTTATAATGTAGATACTCCCTTTCCTCTGGGCTATTGCATTGAATTTGTTTATAGATTCTACCTTGGCAGGTGCTTCTTAAAGCCTCTGTTCCTCCTTTCTACCCTCATGCTGAGTTGCCCCTACCGTGTTTCTACTCCTAGGGTCCTTACCGTGTTCTCAAGAGACCCTGCTGCTACTACAACCTCTACCCAGCCCCATTACTGCCTTGATCACAGACAGTATCCAGTCCCATTCCTTCCCAGTCCCTGGTATATGTCTTACTTGTTCATGCTTGTTCCATTAAAAAACGCCAGGTACTATCGACCTGGTCTCTTGTACCTTTGTATCGCTGCATTCTGAGCTCAAACTCCCTGCTATCCCTGACATACACACTGTTCTGCCTTCTATGACATCACATGACACCATTCTATTGTGATAACCATATATGGCAACATGGGCGTGGCTTCTCATCCACTATGGATAGAGCACAAAATAACATGGAAAACCAAGGCTTCGCTTAAGGATTTCAGTAATGCTGTAAACATAGGTTTACATTTAAATTTATTCTGAAAACGGTGTTTTCATATATATTTCAGGATTATTACAGTATCCATTATTAAATTGTAACATTTGCATAAAGTCATTATTTTGTTTGACATGAGCGCCGCTCCCCCCCCCCCGGGTGACGGACAAGCTGAGGGGGGGCGATGTATATGGCCATGTGTCTCCACGCAGACACAGATCCATGCAGGAAGGCGCTGCTCGAGTACATGCATGGCCGGCATGTGCGAAGTGTGGCCCCGCTCAGCAGATTGTCGGCCAGTACATGTTTAAGCACAGGCAGTGAGAGGGAGCCGGTGTTTCCTGTCAATTAATCCACCAGAGGTGAAAGAAGCAACTGCACCTGCTGCAGCTGAGTGAGCCCCCCCCATTCCTCATTGACGGACAGAGATCCAGCAGCACATTGAAGCATTTCTGTCCAGACACCCCCCCCCCCGGATATATCTGCCTGATGGCTCGTGTGCTAGAAAAGGTGCCTATTTTTTTAAGATCTCAAAATGCTGGGAAATACAGACTGATCAAAAATTTATCAATGCTCTTGTTTGTCCTCCTCACATGCACAAAGGGCTATATTAAAAAAGCTGGTGCTAACTTAACCAGAGCTGTTGTAAACGTAAAACCTCCATAGGCTATAATGGCTCTGGGAAGTTTACAACAGCTCTGGTTAAGTTAGCACCAACTATGTAATATGGCCCAAAGAGTCTTAGATCTATCTTTTAAAAATACCAATCTCAAGATATTTGCTTTTCTCTATGCAGAGATGAGAAACAATGCCAGCACTACCAGTACCAAGAAACAGATCCCCTCCCTTGACTTTAATTATTTTGCTCTGGCAATGAAAGGGTTAAATGCCAGCAGCTATGTTAATAGAAAAAAAACTGCAATGCCTGTAACTGTGTAAATTAACTACTATTCTCGTAAATTCAAATCATTCTAAAGGGGTGATTCAGAGAGCACCGAAACTTTAACAGAATTTCTGTGCCCTCTTCTTCGGCAAACCTCAATCACCGAAGGGAGCCACTGAACACCGCTGAAAGACCTGTCAAACTGTCCGCTGAACGCAGCCGGAAATTGCCAAACCGCAGCCAAACAGGTAAAAAAACTAAAAACCTGCAACTTTTAAAAGGGGTTTTACAACAAATGAATGCATCGAAATGACATATAATGTCCTATGAATAATAATAAAAAGGCCTGGTACAAAATTAGAAAAAGAAACGCCACGTAAAAGAATCCTGAATCAAAAAAGTCACCGAAAAAATCCTGGAAAATGCTTAAAAAATCTCTAAATAAATTAATAAAGAGACTTTTTGCTGCAAATGAAAAGAATAAACCGTTTATTAGATATTAGGATGAAAACGGGAATATTTTTAACATAGAAGCCTATGGGATTCAACAAATTAAACCTGCCGAATGAAACCTTTTCAGTGCTGTTCGGTGTTTTCTGAAGAGATTAGCCATTGCTTCTCTATGGGGGATTTCACTGCCGTCGAACAGGCACTGTATTTCGCTGCTTTTTGAATAACCGAATGGCCACGAAATTGCACAGTTTGTTTCAGGCTGGTGGCCAATTCGTCAGTATTTGAATAACCCCTTAAGAAAAAAAAGTATAATATTAATTGGGGGCATGAGGGAGTGTTAATATGAAATGGGGGAATGAAGTGGGCTGCTAATAGGAGGTATGGAGGGGGTTGACTTACTGTATGGAGAACATGGAGCGGGTGATTTAAGATATTGAAGTGTGCGAAGATCTGTCAATGTAGGTGTGTGAAGCTCTAGGTCTGCTTGTGAGTTTAAGCAGTCAGTGTGTCTGTGTCTTCGTAGCTGTCAGTATGTATGAAGCTGCCAGTGTGTGGCGCGTAGCTGTTACTGTGTGGCTATCGGTTTGAGTGTGTGCATGTGCGTCACGCTCAAATAATAATCCCGTCCTACTCCATGAACTATATGCTCCCTCACGTTTCACTTAACCACTCGTTTATCACTCCGTTACACTCAACCCAGGGCCACAAAGTATTGTTACCAGGTCAGCCATGGTTTCCTGGACACACCTTACTGTTTCATGCACAAGAGAGCACAGGGAAAAGTGCTGCCCTGCAACATGTATAATTCACATGCTGCAGGAAGGAAATCAAGACAGGTCACCTGGAATTCCTTTATGATTTCTATCCTGCAGCAAATGAGTTCTAAATGCTGCAGGGTTGCAGTTTTCATGCACTGCCCATCAGCATGAATAAATTGTGTACAGGAAAACATCTGATCTAGCGATTCTACCAAAAAGATGACCTACAGAGTGACAAACAAATTCCCATGTAGGGACATACAAACATAACTCTTCATGCACATATACAGTTGTGTTCAAAATTATTCAACCCCCAATGCTGTAAAGGGTTTTAGGGAATTTAGTGTACATTTGTAATTGTATTCAGAATGAAATCCTACAAGGACTTTTTAAAGAACCATATGCAACTAAAATGACATCAATTGGTTTTGTAATACAGTAGTAAATGTTTCTTTTGTGAATTCTTCATTGACACAATTATTCAACCCCTTAAAGACTACCACTCTGAAGAACAGAGGTTAATTCAAGTGTTTTCAATCAGGTATTGAAAACAACTGTGGATGTCACGGAGCAGCAATAAAACATAATAAGCACCAATTAGGCAGCTTTAAAATGACTGTGATACTCAGCTCCTTCTAGACATTTACTGGTGTGGTTACAAACATGAAGTCAAGAGAATGGTCCAGGAAGACAAGAGAAGAGGTGATTACTCTTCACAGGAAGGGCAATGGCTATAAGAAGATTGCAAAGATGTTAAACATACCAAGAGAGAGACCATAGGAAGCATCATTCGCAAATTCAAGGCAAAGGGCACTGTTGAAACGCTACCTGGTCGTGGCAGAAAGAAGATGCTGACTTCGACTGCTGTGCGCTACCTGAAGCGTAGAGTGGAGAAAAGTCCCCGTGTGACTGCTGAGGAACTGAGAAAAGATTTGTCAGATGTGGGTACTGAAGTTTCAGCTCAGACAATACGGCGCACACTGCGTAATGAAGGCCTCCATGCCAGAACTCCCAGGCGCACCCCCTTGCTGTCTCCAAAGAATAAGAAGAGTCGACTGCAGTATGCCAAAAGTCATGTGGACAAACCACAGAAGTTTTGGGATAGCGTTCTGTGGACTGATGAAACAAAATTAGAACTGTTTGGGCCCATGGATCAACGCTATGTTTGGAGGAGGAAGAACAAGGCTTATGAAGAAAAGAACACCTTGCCTACTGTGAAGCATGGCGGGGGGGGGTCAATCATGCTTTGGGGCTGTTTTGCTTCTGCAGGTACAGGGAAGCTTCAGCGTGTGCAAGGTACCATGAATTCTCTTCAGTACCAGGAGATATTGGATGACAATGTGATGCAGTCCGTCACAAACCTGAGGCTTGGGAGACGTTGGACCTTTCAACAGGACAATGATCCCAAGCATACCTCCAAGTCCACTAGAGCATGGTTGCAGATTAAAGGCTGGAACATTTTGGAGTGACCATCGCAGTCACCTGACTTAAATCCGATTGAGAACCTCTGGTGGGACTTAAAGAAAGCAGTTGCAGTGCGCAAGCCTAAGAATGTGACTGAACTGGAGGCTTTTGCCCATGCCGAATGGGCGAAGATACCCGTAGATCGCTGCAAGACACTTGTGTCAAGCTATGCTTCACGTTTAAAAGCTGTTAGTACAACATCCTTTTACAGTTATAAGTACTAAGATTGAATGTCACTTGGGGGTTGAATTAAACTGATAATGATGTGAGCACAGAAAAGACATTTGTGGTTATTTCATTATAAATGTTATGTTATGTTATATTTGTCTGACCTACATGTGCCTCTTTGATTTAATTGTAAGCAAGATGACTGAATGATCAAAATCAATGTCAAACTGGCCAAAACTCTCAATTTCAGTGGGGGTTGAATAATTTTGAACAGAACTGTACAGTGTCTAGGAGTGGAAATTTCAAAGAAAAAAAGGGACTTTGTGATTTCAAACATTGCTGTCCCTAAATTAAGTCACATTGAGCATTGGAGTGTTCAGCTCCCCGTTTCTCTCCTGAACTACTGTGGATTCTGTTGTCGCGCTGGGTCCCACAAGCTGACATCCATCTATAAACTGTACTATTACCTGTGAGGGAGATTCCTTTTTTTTTCTTCTTCTTATTCACGAATGCGAATTAGACATAGCTGCAGTTCTTGAGAAATGAAATCACGCACATGCACACACACCTCTTCCAGCCCTACATATTTGGCTTAGAATCTTAAAAGTACCTTTTTATCTCCTTAGCCATGATCTACCTCTGATTGCATCTGCTGCCGAAATCAAGAATCCATTACGCTCTGCAGCTTTGCTAAGCAAATAGCATAGTGTAGGATCTGGAAATTGAGCAACACTCAGGACTTGCGCCCATTGCATATGCAGGTTCCTTAGTACCAATGCAGGACAATGAATTGGAGCTGCATGCATGTGCAGAACTGATCCATCGGCTGCCTCTCTGAAAACGCTCGCTGTCAAGGGCAGTCTCGGAGTGACGTCAGCAAGGAGAGAATGTATAAGTTCAAGTCCTGGCTGCTGGTGATGCTGGGTGGATGGAAGAAAACGCCTTCACTTCACCCACCCAGGGGATGGGGGGGGCTATATATGCTGGTCACAAAAAAAAAAAAAAGCTAAAGTTGTCCGTATGAGTAGTGTTCCTTTTTATTTATCACTTTTTTTTTAATGTTCGAATTCAGTTTTTTTTAAAGAAATGCAGCACAGGAGGTTCTTATCCATGGAATGCACCTAGGGTTGCTGTAAATCTAGTATAAAGCACACTCACTGTTCCGTATCTCAGGGATAATATCACCCATACTGTGTTTTGTAAAGTCGGGGTTTGTCAAGGGGATGGATAAGGTCTGAGTCTTTGCCTTTGTATAACATGGAACTGTGCTCCCCCAAGAGACTGTCTCTTAGAAACTGGCTCGTGTGATCTCCAAAGTTAAATATTTGCACGTGGAGGTTGGATCTCTATAGAGGTACAGCTTGGATTTTTTGTGACGTCCCTAGAGCCTAACCATTATTTTGTTTTGCCTTCACAGGTTGCACTGACGGAGGCCTAATCATCTCGTCTCCATCATGAATAGATGCAAAAAGGAGTCATAGCTTATTGACCCCACCAGGAGAATGTGTCTTGTGTCCCTAAGAGGAGGGAAGAACACATAACCTTTTCAACGTTGGTTCCATCCAACCAAAGACATTTCAAGTGCCTGTAATTGTTTTTGTACATATTTATAAATAGCTACATTTGATGAGGCTTGGTGCACATTTCCTGCATCGCAGGAGACTTTGTCTTTATAATCCCTCGTACCTGTGGACTAGCTGTCTATTTCTTGTGTAGATATGTCTGGTGGTGGTGTCTAGTGGGCCGTGAGGGTCGTCTCATCGTGGGCGTATATTGAAGATGAAAGCAATGTCTTACTGTGACGGAATGGGGTGTTATCCATCTGCGGGTGTGCTCCAATCTGACCCCCTCTTGATGGCGTCAGGCCCGACTACCGAGTGTCACGGCACTCGGCGTCTCGAGCGGCCTGAGATGACCCTGGCGTTACTTGGCGAGATGGTGCTGCCGGATTAAGTTGACCCGTTCTGCGCAGTGGGGAGTGAAGAGAATAATCGTCTCCAATTGTCCGTCCTTAACCCCTAAGACCCTGTCTTAGGCACACCTTGAGTTAACTCTCCTTCTGCGCAGGGAGAGAGAAAATCCTTTTAAAAAAAACACACGAGGCATGTAATTTTGTCTGGCAATTTCTCTCTGCCTTCCAACGGTTCTTGACACATATTTATACCCTGTGTCAAGGCGCTGGCTCTTTATTTCATTATTTAACATTTCAAAACATAACATCGTTCATTGGCTAGTTTCAATACAAGTCTGGTGACACATTTCTGGACCTTCCCGTGGCCTCGGCATGTGATTTCTTGAGATATCAGCATTTCTTCAGGCATCAGCACTTTTCCAGACATCACTTCAAAGAAATTTGTAAACATCAGCATCTAAAGACATTTGCAAACATCAGTGTCCTTGTTATTCTAAAGACATTTGCAAACATCTTGAGAAGTGAACCTTAGTCCTATAATACTGCTGACTATCAATTTATCTTAAAACTATTATAATTCATGGGGTGTCATTTAACTACTTATAGGGTCCTTCTTATAGGTCAGCAGATGGTGGTCTGAGGATTCCTTTTCCTTCAATCCCCTCTTAGAATCATAGTATGATCATACTATTTGATTCTTTCTTTGTTTCATCTATCTACTGAAAGTTAGTATGGGTTGGGGAGCGAGACCCTCAATACCCATGTGGATCAATATAGAACCAGCGGGAGCTGTACCTGCCATGGAACTGGTAACACATGGCAGTCTCCCAGTGCCTATTTATCTTCCTAACCTACCTTTTTCAGCCAATATCATGTCCAGAGCCATCCGGTTCTGGAACATCATAATGGATGTGGATTGTAGTTGGTCAGCGAGGCCCTGTAAAGCTTCGCGAGTATAATTAACAAATCTCTGCTGGTTATAATATAAATAGTTAATCCAATCTATATTCTTATTAATAGTAACAAGAGGTGCTAGGAATGACTCAAACCCTGCCTTTACCTGATCCCTTGCTTTAAATTCATCAGGGACCCCTCTTGGTACCCCTATAACATCAATATAGACATGCGGATCAAGACTACCTTGTGGGCTTGGGACTTCCCTTTTCCTGCGACGTGAGCTAATATTTGGAATTTCCTCAGGATCCGAAACAATATGAAATCCCATTATGGCCTTAGCTAGGGCACATTCACCTGACCATTGAAGGGGCAGACGCGCCCTAATCTTGAGGTCTCCACATATCCAGTAGAGATCCCCAATCAGAAAAACTTGATTCTGTAACTTAATACTGTTGATATTGCTATAATTGGTACAATAACCCTCGGGGAAGAAGGTGAGGCTCCTACCTTTTCCTACTGACCTATAGCAGGTATAGTTCCCTGGGTAAACATGTATCCCTTCTCCTGGTTGTGGGAGGCGTGTTAGTATGGGGTAGCTATTCTTCCAATATTCACATAAACTCTGGCTATCAGTGGTGTTAGTATATAAACTAAGAAAACATTCTTCTTCATCTTGCGGAATATTAAAAGGTACGGTGCCTAGATGTGGCCTACCAGCACCACACACATAACAATTTGTACGGTTATTGTTTAGGGCACTAAATTTTACCCATTCTAGCCAAACATTTACATCTGAAATTGTACTGTCTGAGCTCCGCTTCTGATTGAGCACCGCCACCCACCTCTCCCAATTAAAGTCATACGATTTAATAGGCTTTGTCCCTTGGAACTGCGTCGTCGTGCGGCGCTATCTGGTTTATATCCCCATCTGTTAACTACGGCATCAGAGGTACCATATCCCATATTGCCCGTGTCCCACCCCACTGCGCCCCAATAATCACAATTATGTCCCCAGTACTCATCGGTTACACATATATATACAGTTGCCTTGTACAGTATCATACTGCAGTAATGGTGGACAATAAAGAAACAACAGTGGCCAGACAGTGATGGTTTGGGTTGGGGTTCTTTCTGGTAGGGGGTGTGGACAATAGGGGTTGTGATATATGTTCCGAAGGGGGGGGGTAAACATTATTTCAGTCTTTTTCTTCCCCCACATGCGTCTCCATACTCTTCGAAAAGGATCATTGGTTGTCATCTTCTCTTTGTTGGAAACCAGGGCTATCTGCCCTCACATTTCTTGGTCCGGGTCCTCTTCCTGATGGAGGCCAAGGCTATTAGCTGCCCCCGTTAGTACCCCTTGTTGAGTCCTTTGTTGAATCCGCTTGACTCGAGAGGGTCCCTTGTTGAATCCGCTTGACTCGAGAGGGTCCCTTGTTGAATCCGCTTGATCCGCTTGACTCGAGAGGCGTGAATCCAGACTGGGCTGTCCTCTGTCAGTATAGCTGTGCGGGTTACGGCGAAATCCTCTGGTCTTTTTCCTTTCTGTAGCCGCTTTACCAGCACCTTGTCTCCTGGATTAAATAGGTGGGTAGATTTGTCTGAAAGAAAGGGGAACTTAAATATAACTTCGTCTCTGGTTGTCTCGAGGGTTGAGATCAGCTGCCTAACATATTCATCCCTTATCTGCTCTAAGTCCCCTGTCTCCACTGTTAGCCTACCTGTAGACCATGGTAATGGAAAGGGTCTGCCCATAAGTATGTCGAAGGGGGAGTAGCCTGTGTTCCTATTAACCGCCATTCTGATTTCAGCCAGAATGATGGGGAGTACCAATTTCCAATTCTTTAGCTCTTCTGTGGTTGCATATTTTTGTAAGGTACAAAATAATTGGTCCCTATCCATTGTGGGAGGTCGCAAAACCCGGTATTACTAGTTTAGCTATGTCCTGTTGTGCTGCTCGTTTAGCTGCTTGGTCAGCCAGATGATTCCTTTTGCAATAGGATCTGAGGCTCTGGTGTGTGCTCTAAAATGTAACACCGCTATCTGAGAGGGCATAAGAATGCTTGCTAGGAGGTCCGTGACCAGGGTCGAATGGGAAATCTTCTTGCCATCTGCGGCCACAAATCCCCTCTTTTCCCATATCGTCCCATGGTCATGGACCACACCATAAACATATTTGGAGTCAGTGTATATCGTGACAGGTCTACCCGCATAGAGCCTGCATGATAAGTGTTGTCATTGGGGCGGGTACAGGAGCCGTCAACAAAGACGACATCTGCGTCCGGAACAGGTGTTGACATGAGATCATGGCGGGGTGCAGTTTCAGACGCAATGGAGAGAGCACAGTCATGTTCGAGTGGGATGGTATCTGAGGGATTCTTAAGACCCAGGAAAGCGTTTAGGATTGGTGCTGGACCAGAGACACTTGAACTGTATTCTATGTGCAGTGCAGGGTTGCTTAGCAGTGTGACTTCATATCCACTAAAGCGCTGTGACATGTGCCGTGTATGTATGCCCTTAAGTAAAAATAAAACATCATGGGTTGTGTGTAGGTGCGTTTCGTACCCTAATGTGTATTGGCTTGCCATACGAACGACCATTGCACATGCTGCCAGGGCACGCAAACAGGCCGGCATCCCTTGTGCCGTTACTGGCAAAATCTTTGAAAAAAATGCTATGGGGCACAACCGGCCCCCCATGTTCTTGCGTCAGTACCCCGGCCTTGGTTGTACAATTGTCCCTTGCAAACAGATGAAATGAAAGTACATAATCAGGGAGGCCTAGCGCGGGGCTTATCATCATTGCATTTCTGAGAACCTTAAAAGCATTTAACATTTCATTAGACCACGTTATCACATTGGATTGACCCAACAGGGTGGCTTGTCTCAGAATGTTATCATTATAGGAGCAGTCAGGGATCCACTGTCTGCAATAGTTTATCATGTCTAAGAATGACAACATGTCCTTCTTAGTTTTCGGGTTGACCAGGCCCGTGACAGACTGGACTCTCTTCTGACTGATGCTCCGTTCCCCCTGTCTGAGAACAAACCCTAAATATTCAACTTGCGTTTGACACCACTGCATTTTTTTTTTTTTTAAGGGAAACCTTGTACCCACATTCCTATAACCATCTAAGAAGTGATTTACCATCCTCCCGGCAGGCCTCCTCTGATGAACTGCATACGAGGAGATCATCCACGTATTGCAGCAGGACAGAACCATGGCTGGGGTGCCAGAATTTCAGAGTGGCCTGCAGTACAATACTGTAGACCACTGGGGCGTCAATGTACCCCTGAGATAACCTTTTCCATGTAAATTGGGTGCCTTCAAATGTGAATGCGAACAGCAATGCCGTTTCCGGATGTACAGGGATGCTAAAAAAAATGCATTCTTCAGGTCAATTACAGAAAAATGTGTATGTGTCGCTGATATTGATGACAGAAGTGACGTGACATCTGGGACAATTGGCGCAATTAGAATCACTAGGGAATTAACTGCGCGCAAGTCTTGAATGAACCTGACAGTCCCGTCAGCTTTGTTCACGGGGTTAATTGGGGTACTGAAGGGGAAGACTACAGGTTCCAGGATACCATCCTGTAGAAACTGGTCAATCATAGGACGTAGTCCGTCCTCTTTCTCTTTTTGACAATGTTTAAAAATTCTATTAATATCTTCTATTTCTATCGCCTTTTTAAGTAACTTATTCCCCACGGTCATAAACGGAAAATGGGCTTTGTTGGAGTTATTCTCATATCTTAAGGGCTTATTAATGGCGATCCTTTGTTATATGCGAGTGGCCACAACAACGAAAGGCAGTATACATTCTTCTGCTTATCCTTTTTTATTTTTTTTTCCATTTTCTCTTTTACTTCCTCTTTTTCTTCTGCTCTTATCTCGTCTATCATTTTTATGTCCCTAGTATCTTCTATTTGTGGTTTACTAGGGGCTGACGATGTACATTCGATTGCTGCAACAGCACCGAGTATTTCGGTGTCTTGGAAACCAGCAAGTGAAGGATACATTGTGTATTTGTAAGAGGGTGGGGAGCGAGGGCCCCAGTCCGCTCGTGGGACTTCCTGTTTTCTCCGTAATATGCTTAATTCTATTTGATGTAATCTTTCGCTATTTAGACCATCTGGACTTAGTTTCTTGCATTGTTTATTGACTCTATTAAACCAATATCTTGCAGATATTAACCACTGCTCTCCTCCCAAACGCATATATGTCATATCCCATTGAGGGTCTCCTGCATAGTGGGGCCATGCCTCGGTGTCACCAAGACATAATCCTTTTCACTATATCCATATAGAATGGGCTGTGGTCTCCCTGTCTGAGGAAAGGATCACAACGCCCACTGCTTCTGTCCATCCCGCCATACTATCTATCCATGGGTTAATTGAATAGCAATCTGTGCCCCCTACTCGTGCTACATAATCTTTACAAAACTCTCCTATTTTCAGTAAGGGATATTCTTTAACCTTGCTACTTTAAATACCCATGGCTAGTTGTACAATTGAATAATCAGTCAGGTAAAATAGAGAAAGAAAGAGAAAAAAAAAAGGCTCTTCACAGTGCTCGAAAAGAAAAACAACTTAAATTCTTACTATATATATATATACACATATATATATACATACAACAAACCTAGAGAGAGAGCACTCCAAACAACATGTTCAAACAGTACAGAAGAAACCACAACAGCAGCTAAAATCATTTAAAAACAGGAGATTTAACCAGGTTTAACCCTTTAAATGCCTACAAACAATTCTTATCCCCTTCAAATGCACCATAGATCTTAACCCTTTAATGTTGAGCTGTGTTGAAAATGGTGGAAGTTTAGTTTGCAATGGATGGCCATGAATTGCGTAAGCCTGCCAACAGCGACAATGTATTCCACCCTTGGCAGGTCCTATCATACTAACCTAATGACTGCTCTCATGGGATAAACTTACTTGTTGAGGACCCAGTCCTTTCTGAAGCTCCCTGCAGATCAAGGTTAAATAGAACCTGTGGGTGGAGCACCTGTGGCAGGGAGGGGTGCCTGCCCAAGGGATGTCAGCCCTTTTCATACAAAATACACAGGAAGGGCAGCACTCAACCTTAACTACGCTTTCAGTGCGGGTGCATCTCAAGACAGCATATTACAACAAACCTAGAGAGAGAGCACTCCAAACAACATGTTCAAACAGTACAGAAGAAACCACAACAGCAGCTAAAATCATTTAAAAACAGGAGATTTAACCAGGTTTAACCCTTTAAATGCCTACAAACAATTCTTATCCCCTTCAAATGCACCATAGATCTTAACCCTTTAATGTTGAGCTGTGTTGAAAATGGTGGAAGTTTAGTTTGCAATGGATGGCCATGAATTGCGTAAGCCTGCCAACAGCGACAATGTATTCCACCCTTGGCAGGTCCTATCATACTAACCTAATGACTGCTCTCATGGGATAAACTTACTTGTTGAGGACCCAGTCCTTTCTGAAGCTCCCTGCAGATCAAGGTTAAATAGAACCTGTGGGTGGAGCACCTGTGGCAGGGAGGGGTGCCTGCCCAAGGGATGTCAGCCCTTTTCATACAAAATACACAGGAAGGGCAGCACTCAACCTTAACTACGCTTTCAGTGCGGGTGCATCTCAAGACAGCATATTACAACAAACCTAGAGAGAGAG
Source organism: Leptobrachium leishanense (assembly GCA_009667805.1). Taxonomy (NCBI): domain Eukaryota; kingdom Metazoa; phylum Chordata; class Amphibia; order Anura; family Megophryidae; genus Leptobrachium; species Leptobrachium leishanense. The sequence continues at coordinate 13,904 of RXON01002329.1, forward strand.
CACTCCAAACAACATGTTCAAACAGTACAGAAGAAACCACAACAGCAGCTAAAATCATTTAAAAACAGGAGATTTAACCAGGTTTAACCCTTTAAATGCCTACAAACAATTCTTATCCCCTTCAAATGCACCATAGATCTTAACCCTTTAATGTTGAGCTGTGTTGAAAATGGTGGAAGTTTAGTTTGCAATGGATGGCCATGAATTGCGTAAGCCTGCCAACAGCGACAATGTATTCCACCCTTGGCAGGTCCTATCATACTAACCTAATGACTGCTCTCATGGGATAAACTTACTTGTTGAGGACCCAGTCCTTTCTGAAGCTCCCTGCAGATCAAGGTTAAATAGAACCTGTGGGTGGAGCACCTGTGGCAGGGAGGGGTGCCTGCCCAAGGGATGTCAGCCCTTTTCATACAAAATACACAGGAAGGGCAGCACTCAACCTTAACTACGCTTTCAGTGCGGGTGCATCTCAAGACAGCATATTACAACAAACCTAGAGAGAGAGCACTCCAAACAACATGTTCAAACAGTACAGAAGAAACCACAACAGCAGCTAAAATCATTTAAAAACAGGAGATTTAACCAGGTTTAACCCTTTAAATGCCTACAAACAATTCTTATCCCCTTCAAATGCACCATAGATCTTAACCCTTTAATGTTGAGCTGTGTTGAAAATGGTGGAAGTTTAGTTTGCAATGGATGGCCATGAATTGCGTAAGCCTGCAACAGCGACAATGTATTCCACCCTTGGCAGGTCCTATCATACTAACCTAATGACTGCTCTCATGGGATAAACTTACTTGTTGAGGACCCAGTCCTTTCTGAAGCTCCCTGCAGATCAAGGTTAAATAGAACCTGTGGGTGGAGCACCTGTGGCAGGGAGGGGTGCCTGCCCAAGGGATGTCAGCCCTTTTCATACAAAATACACAGGAAGGGCAGCACTCAACCTTAACTACGCTTTCAGTGCGGGTGCATCTCAAGACAGCATATTACAACAAACCTAGAGAGAGAGCACTCCAAACAACATGTTCAAACAGTACAGAAGAAACCACAACAGCAGCTAAAATCATTTAAAAACAGGAGATTTAACCAGGTTTAACCCTTTAAATGCCTACAAACAATTCTTATCCCCTTCAAATGCACCATAGATCTTAACCCTTTAATGTTGAGCTGTGTTGAAAATGGTGGAAGTTTAGTTTGCAATGGATGGCCATGAATTGCGTAAGCCTGCCAACAGCGACAATGTATTCCACCCTTGGCAGGTCCTATCATACTAACCTAATGACTGCTCTCATGGGATAAACTTACTTGTTGAGGACCCAGTCCTTTCTGAAGCTCCCTGCAGATCAAGGTTAAATAGAACCTGTGGGTGGAGCACCTGTGGCAGGGAGGGGTGCCTGCCCAAGGGATGTCAGCCCTTTTCATACAAAATACACAGGAAGGGCAGCACTCAACCTTAACTACGCTTTCAGTGCGGGTGCATCTCAAGACAGCATATTACAACAAACCTAGAGAGAGAGCACTCCAAACAACATGTTCAAACAGTACAGAAGAAACCACAACAGCAGCTAAAATCATTTAAAAACAGGAGATTTAACCAGGTTTAACCCTTTAAATGCCTACAAACAATTCTTATCCCCTTCAAATGCACCATAGATCTTAACCCTTTAATGTTGAGCTGTGTTGAAAATGGTGGAAGTTTAGTTTGCAATGGATGGCCATGAATTGCGTAAGCCTGTAATATGCTGTCTTGAGATGCACCCGCACTGAAAGCGTAGTTAAGGTTGAGTGCTGCCCTTCCTGTGTATTTTGTATGAAAAGGGCTGACATCCCTTGGGCAGGCACCCCTCCCTGCCACAGGTGCTCCACCCACAGGTTCTATTTAACCTTGATCTGCAGGGAGCTTCAGAAAGGACTGGGTTCTCAACAAGTAAGTTTATCCCATGAGAGCAGTCATTAGGTTAGTATGATAGGACCTGCCAAGGGTGGAATACATTGTCGCTGTTGGCAGGCTTACGCAATTCATGGCCATCCATTGCAAACTAAACTTCCACCATTTTCAACACAGCTCAACATTAAAGGGTTAAGATCTATGGTGCATTTGAAGGGGATAAGAATTGTTTGTAGGCATTTAAAGGGTTAAACCTGGTTAAATCTCCTGTTTTTAAATGATTTTAGCTGCTGTTGTGGTTTCTTCTGTACTGTTTGAACATGTTGTTTGGAGTGCTCTCTCTCTAGGTTTGTTGTAATATGCTGTCTTGAGATGCACCCGCACTGAAAGCGTAGTTAAGGTTGAGTGCTGCCCTTCCTGTGTATTTTGTATGAAAAGGGCTGACATCCCTTGGGCAGGCACCCCTCCCTGCCACAGGTGCTCCACCCACAGGTTCTATTTAACCTTGATCTGCAGGGAGCTTCAGAAAGGACTGGGTCCTCAACAAGTAAGTTTATCCCATGAGAGCAGTCATTAGGTTAGTATGATAGGACCTGCCAAGGGTGGAATACATTGTCGCTGTTGGCAGGCTTACGCAATTCATGGCCATCCATTGCAAACTAAACTTCCACCATTTTCAACACAGCTCAACATTAAAGGGTTAAGATCTATGGTGCATTTGAAGGGGATAAGAATTGTTTGTAGGCATTTAAAGGGTTAAACCTGGTTAAATCTCCTGTTTTTAAATGATTTTAGCTGCTGTTGTGGTTTCTTCTGTACTGTTTGAACATGTTGTTTGGAGTGCTCTCTCTCTAGGTTTGTTGTAATATGCTGTCTTGAGATGCACCCGCACTGAAAGCGTAGTTAAGGTTGAGTGCTGCCCTTCCTGTGTATTTTGTATGAAAAGGGCTGACATCCCTTGGGCAGGCACCCCTCCCTGCCACAGGTGCTCCACCCACAGGTTCTATTTAACCTTGATCTGCAGGGAGCTTCAGAAAGGACTGGGTCCTCAACAAGTAAGTTTATCCCATGAGAGCAGTCATTAGGTTAGTATGATAGGACCTGCCAAGGGTGGAATACATTGTCGCTGTTGGCAGGCTTACGCAATTCATGGCCATCCATTGCAAACTAAACTTCCACCATTTTCAACACAGCTCAACATTAAAGGGTTAAGATCTATGGTGCATTTGAAGGGGATAAGAATTGTTTGTAGGCATTTAAAGGGTTAAACCTGGTTAAATCTCCTGTTTTTAAATGATTTTAGCTGCTGTTGTGGTTTCTTCTGTACTGTTTGAACATGTTGTTTGGAGTGCTCTCTCTCTAGGTTTGTTGTAATATGCTGTCTTGAGATGCACCCGCACTGAAAGCGTAGTTAAGGTTGAGTGCTGCCCTTCCTGTGTATTTTATATATATACATATATATATATATAATATATATACACATATCTCTCTATGCTACATGGATCAACAAAAGATGAGCTAATTTAAGGATAAGTAATAAAAACTTATTTAGTGAATCCTCCCCTAATCTCGAGAATCAAACTTCTAATCTTTTGCTTTTATTTTGTAGTTATATAATTCCTTCATATCATAAACAAAAATTTATAAACCACAATCCAATAGTATACAAAAACTAGCTTCACAATATATGTATCTCCGGTTAGTAACTGCATACATGACCAACATCATCCACCCCATCAGTCAGCAACTAACACACAAATGGCCAACAAACACCTCTGCTTAATACAACATACACCTCACAGCAAACAATGTCCAACCAGTCAGCTCTTGTATATACATATATATATACACAGTACCATCAGTATACAAAGGGGCAAAAGTCTG
>RXON01002330.1:0-21101 GCA_009667805.1 Leptobrachium leishanense
CGCAACGGTACTTTGCGTGCATTTTTGTGCGTCGGTTTTACGAGCGCAATTTCCCGACGGATGAAAAAATGCTCGAGGAATGTAATTCCATCGGTGATTTTCGTGCGTTGACATTTAACGCTTTGCGCAAAAAAAACACGTGTTTTGTGTGCGTTTTTGCGTTAAGAATGTAACAGACAGATACACACAGCTGAGAAAGCAGTATATTATATCTCTTAGCGTAACAGTGCATGTTTTTAGGCAGATACGGAGTATTTTATCGGTGGCGTACATGGTATTCACACACACGCAGTTTGTTAATAATATGAATAACACTGTCTCCTTTGGACAATTTGCCACAAAGGCAATCTGTGCAGCTCATTTATGAAGGGGTTAAAAGGGCTGGCAGTTCTCAGTGTTGGAGAGAGCACCCCGAAACCAGATTCCCCGTGCATTCATATTTACATACGGAACTCCGTGTGGGTTTATTCTAGTCTATAACGCAAGGAGTAATGATTGTGCTGTCCTTCCAGTTTACAGAAGGAGGATTTGGAGTTCCAGCCTCTTGAACAGATTAACGAAAACGAGGAAGCCAACCACTCGACCCCACTAATAGGACCTCTCGGACGTCTACTAGGAGTCCACTCCCCAAGCCCGCCACGGTCCAACTCACGGCTGAGCTTGCTGATGAGACGAAGGAGTGGGGTCCCGCACTTCATCCACCGGGATGTAAATAACCTTAGGAATGGAGAAGCGCTTAGAGACCTTAATGTCTTCATGTCCACTCCTTTCTATGAGAGGCCAGGCTTTTACAGCGCTCCCCAAACTCCACTTAATGGAGGTCCCACCATCTGTCCCCAACGTTTCCCCGTTCATGGCAACTCCACTCTTTACACCGCGCACTGGAACCGGAAAAAGGGTCCCACAAGCGAGCTGGCGGATGAAACCTCTAGTTCATCACCTGGATCCAAGCAATGTTTTGTGTGGCCTCCTGGAAGTATGGAAGAACAAGAAGAGGGGGTTCCGGGTAGCAGTGACAGCACTCCCAGCCTACAAAGTGAGAAAGTTGTTGGATTGCAAAGTCCTGCACCCAGAAGGCTCACAAGAGGTCAGCATGTCAGTACATTATTTCTTGGTAATCAAGTACAGGCGTCAACCGATGCTCTGCACACCCCAAGTCATAAAGTATCCAGGTCCATCTTCTCATTTTCCCCAGTGACTTCTCCTTCATTGCAAAGGGTCTCCAGAATGTCTTCTTCTGGCCAGGGTCAGAGTGACGGAAACAATGAGAACGGCACCAAAGACCAGCCTGGAGCAAAGTGTTCTTCTCCCAAAGACTCAGGAATAAGCTTGGCCGAGGGTGACTTCACTGAGCTGATGGAGGTGATTATGGAGGCTGGAGAACCTTCTGAACATGAAGGAATGGGACAGTGACATAATACAATGATACCATTTCACTTTTAAGTCCTCGGAAACCTGAAGAACCTTTTGATGCAAGAAGAAGTGTCAAACCTACTCATTAATTTATTCTCAAATTACTAAAGGGCACGACTTTAGAGCTAGCTCACCTAATGACCCCTCTTTCCCAATTTCCAGTGAGGAAACGGAACAGGCTGGTGTTGTTCATTGAAGAATTCACGTCCAGGGTTTTTTTAATATTACTTTATTGACATTATAAATACAGATGGCAAAATATAGGAGATAAAATTCCAAATATTACTGGAAATTTAGAACATATATTGCATTTTGTAGTAATCAAATATATTTTTAATTATTAAATCGTTGCTGTGCAGGTTCTTATTAGTAAACTACTCCATGTCCGCCAACAGGAAACACTGCTGAAGGAGCGCCATGAGTGGGTTGTGATATAAAACACCAGTAAAGTTCAACAAGGTTGCCCTGTATACACACAATGGACCCTATTACAATCTTCGCGGATACGTTAGCGCCCGCGCAAAAACTCATTAACGCGAGGGGCAAAACCCTTTGGGCTGAACGTCGTATTACAATGTCAGCGCAACGAACGTGCATATACGTCTACCATGGGTGAACCTGCGCGAACGCTGCGCGAGCTTACTGTACGTTGCGCGTCCTCTACTGAACTTTGTGAGCGCAAATGCGTTTGTGCGCTGGTACGCGGATGGTATTACAATCTATGCGCAGGAATTAACGTATAGACGTTGCGCGCATAATTTTAGCAACTCCTAAAAGCTGGTGTTAATGGCAAATTCCATCAACCTGGCCGAACTCAAATACACCAGCCCAAAAAAAATACAGCAAAGTATAGTTACACATTCTACACATACCCAAACCAATAAAATGGAGAAGTTATGTGTGTTTTTATTATTGCTGCAGCATATATGCGCAGATTGACTTTGACAGGCGCAAAAACTTAACGTGAGACAATTGTGGTTCTTAATTCTGATTGGCTGAATCGCGTGAAAAAAACAGTCCGCACACTGATTTCTGCGCGCAATGTTGCTGCGTGCGCGTTTGTGCGTGTCAGTTTTAGGCGTGTTATTGCTCGACAGATGAAAAAATGCACGAAGATTGTAATACCTGCTTTGAATATATACAGGGCCTTAGAGTGGATCTGATAACTTTATATAAATATATACGGGGCCTTAGAGGGGATCTGATAAGTTTATATAAATATATATGGGGCCTTAGAGGGGATCTGATAACTTTATATAAATATATACGGGGCCTTAGAGGGGATCTGATAACTTTATATAAATATATACAGGGCCTTAGAGGGGATCTGATAACTTTATATAAATATATACGGGGCCTTAGAGGGGATCTGATAACTTTATATAAATATATACGGGGCCTTAGAGGGGATCTGATAACTTTATATAAATATAAACGGGGCCTTACAGGGGATCTGATAACTTTATATAAATATATACGGGGCCTTAGAGGGGATCTGATAACTTTATATAAATATATACAGGGCCTTAGAGGGGATCTGATAACTTTATATAAATATATACGGGGCCTTAGAGGGGATCTGATAACTTTATATATAATATATACAGGGCCTTAGAGGGGATCTGATAACTTTATATAATATATACGGGGCCTTAGAGGGGATCTGATAACTTTATATAAATATATACGGGGCCTTAGAGGGGATCTGATAACTTTATATAAATATATACAGGGCCTTTATATAAATATATACGGGGCTATACACAGGACACGAGGTCACCCATTTAGACTGGATGAAAGGAAATTCAGCCTAAAGCATAGGAAGGGTTATTTTACAGTGAGTACAATAAAGCTGTGGAATTCTCTGCCTGTTGAGGTGGTTGGGTCAGAGACTTACAGACTTTTAAAAAATGGCTGGATGACTTCCTGCAGACACAGAATATTAAGGGTTATAATATTTAATATGTGGGTAAAAGCTTCTTGATCCAAGGAGAAATCTGATGCCATTCTGGGGTCAGGAAGGAATTTTTTCCCAGTATGTTGCATATTGGCGAGCTCTTCAGACTGGGTTTTTTTTTGCTGCTTTTGGATCAACAGCAGTAGGGGATGTGTGAAAGGCTGAACCTGATGAACGCATGTCTTTTTTAAGCCTATGTAACATGTCTGTTACAGAAACGGTTCTCTGTCCGCAATGTCTCGATGTGGAAACAGGTTTGTCAGACGTCGTCACTACGGCACTGACTGCTCGACCATAGAATTTGGCAGCAGAAATAACATTGTAACCCCAAGCTCAGAGACATGAGGGGTTATTCACTAACCTCTGAATTTGCCACCGAATCGCACCAAACAGTGAATTTTATTGTATCTGCAATTTCGAGGCAGTTCTTTCTATTCAGAGCCGTCAATTCGCCAAAATACAGGTGAATTGACAGTGAAATACAGTGAAATTCGGCACAATCTGACCCACTGGAAACTATTGACTCTATTCAGACTGCTGAATTGCACACAAATGTCATCGCAATGACCAGATTCTTTGTGTTTCGACAGGTTTAAACAGTCGAATCCGGCAGGTTTCAATGTGATAAATGGTATGTCTATTTTAATGAATTTGTGACGAAATGAAATCGCCGGAAAACAGATCGAAATGCAAAACCAACAAAATCGTGTTCAGTTTTGGTGCTTTGTGAACAGGCCTCATAGTCGTGGTCTTGAACAAGCATGGTACAACCAGCAGAGGAGTCCATGAGCGAGGCATCAGATGTTGACCGTTACAGCACCAGAGTGTGACATGCTGCAGGAAGCCAATGAGACATGCTGGCTCTGTGCAGTATATCCCCTCACAAAGCGCTGTGCAGCATCCCTCAGTTCCGTGCGTTATACACCCTGGTGCTGCAGAAGTTAACATATCGCTGCTCCCCTGCCGCATCATCCCTTCCCTTCCGACTTCAAATTACAAAATCCAAAAGAATTCAGAATGCTCGGCTTCCTGATCGAGCAGGGTCCTCTCTCCTACTGTTCTGTGTTTAATTTGTATGTATATTTGTTACTGTCTCACCCATTATACTGCGCTTTATAAGTAACTGATCATTCCAGATAAGTGTGGTCAACCTGTATATGTATACACTGGAGAAAAAAGTAATGTAGTACCCTCAAGTGTCCACTAGGTTGGCAGCAAGCCAGCATGAGTTATATGCTCCTACGCCGCTCACTCAAGCCGGGTCCGCACTCCAGCAACACCTGTAAGTAAAAGGTGGAGACACCGCAGCGCTCCCCATGCTCACCCTCCTTCGCAGGCCAGACCTCAGCTCCCTCGGCGGCGTATCCAGAACCATCGATCCCTCAGAGGATTGGGCATCCGCATCAGGCCCCTCCACTCCACCATCCAGCTGCTGTGCTCCACGAAGCCTGGGGGGACTAGGACTCAGAACGAACCGGAGGTCTGGACGGCCGCTTCTCCGCCATTGTCGAGGCTCCCCCGCATCCTCAGGAGACCCTCCCGCGCTGGCACCCACGCATCCTGAAGTAGATCCTGCAGAGTTGCACCACGAGCAGCAGCATGTTCCCTCAACTGCTCCAATAAGGCATCCACCGAAGTAGAAGCCATAACAGCAGAAAAAACTCCGCAACAATCCAAACTGATCACCACGTGTTTCTCTCCCACAGAATCGAATCTTCTTGATGCCACCGTTGAAGCTGGCCAGGAACAAGAGACAGAACACACCCCCACAGATGCATATATAGGTAAGTGAAACAATGTTGCACACACATAACCAATGGCTCCATATTTCCTCATCTGACCATCCGGCCCAGGCCATCAGTCATGTCCCCCTTCCTTAAAGGTGCAGGGGATTCTATCCCACGCACATCCTGCAACCCCCACGCACATGCACCTCCTGCAACCCCACCGCACACGCACCACCTGCAAACCCCCCCATACACACCTCCTCACACACACACACATCACCTTCTGCACCCCCACTGCCCCGTTAGCACCTTCTGCTCCTCCCACTGCCCCCATATCACCTTCTGCACCCCGGCCCCATAGAGATCTTCAGCGTCCAGCCAGGCAGCTGCGGCCTCCGGTGGAACGTCTGGCCTGCGGGCTGCGGCCTCCCCTCCAGGCAGCATCCAGATTCCAGGCAGCATCTGATCCAGGAGAGGACAGTCCAGCCTGCCAGTGAGTGACCTCAGGCTCTCCACTGAGTGACCTGCTGCCCATCATCAGGCATCACTATCAGCCAGCTGAGCAGCTGCCTGCAGACTGCAGTGTGTCACACTCACAACTCAAGTCATCACAGACATTCACACGGCATTTATTTATATATTTAATGAATGAATCTGGATGGATTAATTGGTGGTGGTGACTGAGTGTGCAGTCAGTAATCAGAGGCGCGTTCAGTTCCTCAGCAGCTGCTGAATTGTTTCATTGCAGCAGTTCAGTTTGCTGCAGCCGTCTCACTGAACGCTTTGGCTGTGAATATGGAAGTGAAAGGGCAGAGGATCGCTTGATGAAAGGTGCTGTTTCTGCAATATCCACTTTTGTCCATTTTATTACCACTTTAGTGTTAATGTTTACCATGTTCCAATAAAGATTTAGTGTTTTAATCCAACAAACCCTCAAACTGAACTTTTCCTTATTGGATTATTTGCTGCGTGGAGGCGGCCATCTTTCCCACGTCACACTCAGCTAAACCCGCAGCACCTCTCGACTTGGCTGCAAGTGCTATGTTAGCAGTGCTGAGCGCTGAGCCACATCATAGCGTTCAGTGCCAAGTTGCTAACTTAGCACTTGCAGCTGCTGAGCAACTGAACGCGCCTCGTGCACGTGCCGCCACTGTATTGTGTTGGTGTTTCTATGCTAGGTGGAATGTTTCGGCTCCTCCTGTTGACCTGCTGTGCGTGTGTGCGCAGTGTGTGCGCAGTGTGTGCGCAGTGTGTGCGTGTGTGTGCGCAGTGTGTGCGCAGTGTGTGCGCAGTGTGTGCGCAGTGTGAGCGCAGTGTGTGCGCAGTGTGTGCGTGTGTGTGCGCAGTGTGTGCGCAGTGTGTGCGCAGTGTGTGCGCAGTGTGTGCGCAGTGCTCCGTCAGCAATATATAGAGTAGTAGCGTCTCGCTATGTGTACATTTCTGGGCCCGATGCCTTTAGTTGCATTAAGCTGTTAATACAAACGATTCCATGAGCAAAGAATAGAAACAAAATCCATGTTATAAAAGCTGAATAAAACTCTGAAATCCTCAACAACAAAAAACCAATCCATTATCCAGCCCTGAAGGGCCTACATTTGGTGCGTCTGTGTGTACAGTGTTTCTTTGGCTAATCCCACATCATCACAGCTTTATTCTTTCCAGGGGGGCCATTCACCATGGTGGTCTACGTGACCTGGGGGGGCGGGTACACTACGCCAATAGCTGTCTGTCGGTGTGACTGAGCCGGTGTTAAAGATGCCGCTTTTCAGAGATTGCTGTTCAGTGTATTTGTGTCTTGCAGTTCAGTGTCTTAGAGGAGCACAGGCAGTAGCGTGGGGGGGGGGGTAGGGGGTGCAATTTACTTAGGGGTGCATTTTATTGCTGTGTGTATTCTGTGATAGGCTCATACCACACTTTGTAACTATGTAACAGACGGACAAGCCCCCCGACCCACCCGGCAGAGCACAGCAGGAGCAGAGACGCTCTGGCCCCCATTACACGTGTAGCCCCCCCTCTGCATTAAAGGTAAGGAGAGGGGGCAAAATGCTTTTCATTTATTAAATGATTTATGTAGGGAGGGGGCGGTGTGTGTACATATATATTTGTGTGCAGGGAGGGGGCGGTGTGTGTACATATATATTTGTGTGCAGGGAGGGTGTGTGTACATATATATTTGTGTGCACGGAGGGTGTGTGTACATATATATTGTGTGCAGGGAGGGTGTGTATATATATTTATTTGTGTTTGGAGGGGGGCCTCACTGGGGTGCGTGTGTATGTATGTTTTGGGAGGGGGGCCTGGTGTGTGCCAGTATCTGTGGGGGGGTCATGGTTTCTGTATACAGAGCTGTCTTTGTATATCTGTCTGTCCTACCCATTGTACAGCGCTGCAGAATATGCCGGCGCTTTATAGAAATGCTCTTCTATCATTTAAACGTTAAAATGACTTTCCGATTATCAGAATCGCTGCAACTATTCTGATAAGCGATTATTATGGATTAGTTGTTGCAGCCCTACAAAGGACATGAAATGGGGGGGTCCGTGCAATGGACTTAAAACGGGCACAGATTCAGGTTGTTAAAAAGGGGTGAGGACAGAGTAACACAAGTAGGGGAAAGGGATACGGGCAGAGCAGGACGGCTTCATGTTGGGAATGTTTACTCTTTCTTTTTAGAAATGGATATTCGCACATTTTTCTCAAAAAGAAGATTGGATGATCTAGAACCTGATAAGGAAGCAAGAGAAGAATGTGGGGAACAGGAGGCAGAAGCTGCACAAGAAGTTCGGCAGATCCAGTTTCAGCTCCAACAGAATGTAGCCGCCATCTTGATACTCCTGTAAATGATATTGGATTGGATGTTAATTCATCAAAAAAGCGAACAGATGATCTTCGATACAATCTTTTAATAAATGCATATGTAGCGATGTATTAAAGTTTACTGTGGCAGTACCCATTTTTGGCCACAAGATGGAGACAATCACGATTAAAGACCCTGGACACTCGAACTACATGTCCCGGCATGCTTTGGGAAGAAACAGGAAGTGGGTGGGTTTGTGGAGACGCTGTACATCCTGCACCTCGTGGAGAACAGGCAGAGCGCGCCAGGGAGCAGGGGAGAGTGGATGCACACAGAGAGAAGGAGAGACCAGAAGATAGGCCGGAGCGCAGACAGAGTGGATTGGGCCTTAGGATTGGGTCACCCAGCCTTGCGGGAGACAGACATCACCATCTATATTATCCGAGTGCAGTGCTGAGGAGAGAAGACCCCTCAAGTAAGGAGTACCGCGGTCGATTGAAACGGGGAGCAGGCGGTAAGCTGGCTGAGTCGCGGCTGATCGATAGAAGGCCAGACAACAGATCCGGTGGTCGGCGTCCCCAGTCAATATCGAGCGGAGAGACGTCCTGGGTCAACGGAACCTCAAGCTTGCGCTGGATGGGTGAGAGGCCCCCAAGGCCGTATGTGAATAAGAGCGTGCGCTGTTATTTTCCTTCTAAAACCCACAGGGCCCCAACTGACTAGTCGAAGACATCATTAAAGTAAACTCACTGGCCAGTTGAAAAGTACCCGGGTACCACATACACACGAACACACACTACCTCATGTTCTGGGACTTAACCTGTGCAGGACTCATTTTCCTCTTTCAAATCGGGACAAGGGGGCAAAGTTAAAGTTACATTCCGAACATTTTTCCTCTTTTTGTTCCCGCTGCGCGTTTACCGTGATACGAGAACTGTGTATTTTATTGTGTCCCGCTACGTGGTTTTTCCTCGAATTTCGTATCTTTTAATTTTCTGCTCGGTCGGGGGTTTTTTCCGAAAATACGAAGCCCTCGTGTTTTCGTTTCTTTTACCGCTACGCGTTTATCGTGTTACGAAAGTACTGTAAATCTTCCTGCATATACCGTGTCTTAAGAACTGCAAACCTTTTAGTAAACCTTTTAAATTATAAAACTGTTTAGCGTGTTGGAGTATATTTATTCCCTAGTGCGGGGAGACTGACCCGTGGTTCATTTTCAGCGGCTCCTCCGGGAGTGAGCGCTACACATATAAACCACCAGAGAATTAGGACTTCAAGAAGGATTCTAGTGGAGCACGTTGTTTCCGTTGGGTGTGGATAAGTCAATATTCCCATGGTTTAGCGACTCTCCACATCTGAAAGGTGCAATTTGCAAGTATTGCAGAGTTTTTCCCCAGCCAGTTCGTCGGGGACACAAGGAGCTCTCATCACTATGCCTTTTACTAGATATAAAGATTTTCATGAAGCTGCACGCAAACATATTTTAACATCGTGGCATAAAAATGCACAAATGGAGGCAACGCACTTTTTGGAGATGAGAAAGAATGCGGAAACAAGTATTGTTTGCCAGATAGACAGCTCGGTGAAGCGGCAAGTTGAAGAAAATGGAAGAAAGCTGTTTGCGATTCTGTCCACGATCTTATTCTGGTGCCCTCATGACATCGCTTTACGTGGAAAAAAAAAGCACAACTGGAAATGGTCAAAGTCTGCACCAATTTGGGATTGAAGCAGGAGATGTGGTCCTAAAGAATCATCTGGAAAATGCCCCAGTTAATGCACGGTATACATGGGTTGGTGTAGAAAATGAATTGATTGCATTATCTGAGGAAATACTAAGAGAAGATATAGTTTCTTTAGTCAATGAGTCAAATGGTTTTTCAGTCATTGCTGATGAAAGTGCCGACATATCTGGAAAGGAGCAGCTGTCACTTGGTGTTGGTTTTGTAGACACAAGTAGCTCCACAGCTGTCATTAAAGAAGAATTTCTCGGATTTGCAACCTTAAAAGAAACGGATGCTACTTCAATTGCAAATCTGATTCTGAATACATGATCTAAATGTGGATTAAACTTAGAGAAGCTCTATGGGCGAGGATATGATGGGTGCTCTACAATGGCTGGAAAGGAAGGTGCTGCTCAAGCCATAATAAAGAGAAAATACCCTAAAGCTGCCTTTGCTCACTGCGCTTCACATAAATTGAATTTGCTTGTAAATTACTTGAATGCTGTTACTGATATTGGGAACTTGTACTGGCACAATTAAAGCTTTCATCATGTTTATCCGAGAGAGTCCAAAAAGCAGATCTCTCATCCCCGATGTTCCATTGCTGAGTGAAACACGGTGGCAGCAAAATATAAGAGCATTAGAACTTTTAGCTCTAACTTTGAAGAAATCTTCCAGCAATTAAGCTTGTGGTCACTACAGCATCTGGTAAGACACGTCAGGACGCATACCAGCTGCAATCTTCTTCAAGCACAATCAGCTTTCTCTTTTCTTTGAACATTATTGCAAACTACTCCTCGAGATTATAATCTGTAAGCCGGGCTCTCCAAGATGTTCAATTGGATATTCTCAAGGTCTGTGATCATGTGCAAGACCTTTTGACCATTTTCCGTGGTCATAGAGAAAGAGCAGAAGAACAGTTTAAGGAGATATTTACAAAAGTCCAAACAATGGCAGAAAAATGAAACATGGAGCTTTCTGTTCCCAGACAGTGCGGCCGGCAAGTATTTGGTTTTAATGTTGGTTGCTCGTCAGTAGAAGAATACTATGGCCAATCTATCTATGTACCGTACTTGGACTCTCTTACGTTCAGCTTTTAGGAGTCGTTAAAATTATGCGAGCGAACGCTGTGCGTTAAAAACTGCGCATAGATTGTAATACCATCCGCGTACCAGCACACACACGCATTTGCGCTCACAATGTTAAGTATAGGACGCGCGCATTACAGTACACTCGCATAGGGTTCGCGTGGGTTCACCTGTGTTAGACGACTACGCGCGTTTGTTGCATTTCGGATCTCTCTGAATAACCCCCCTAGAATCTCAACCCAGGTTTCATGGTGTTGTGGTCATGATGATTTCTAGACACTAGGTGGCGACAGAGCCCAGAGAATATGATTTAAATTGCTATTTGTCATTAATAAGGTTTTTAATCTGGATCTGTGCACATTGTATGTATAACTTTATATCACGTGCAAAGTAACAGCAGACTTTCCAATCACACAGCACTTTGCAGGAATATCTGCGCATTGCTTAAACATTGTTTCCCGCATAAAGTCACCTATCTTATCCGCATGAAGCAGATATTTATATAGCGCCGTGTGGCCTTATATTCTTTATATAGCTGCTTCCAGCCTCACTCGTCATTTCTCTGTGTACACTGAGTATTGGCATTTGATACTTATTTGGGATTTGATTCTCCTGCGTCTACAAGCGACTCTGAACCTGCGCTGCCAGCCCCGATCTCTGCCCGACCACATCTCTCCATACCCCTGTTTTGTGTCACATACATGGAATTGTCCCCGAGTATTTCTCCTGCTTTTAGCTTTGGATTTTCTGTTATTTAACCCCTGGGTGACCTCCAGCCTGTATATTAAACCACGTGCATCATGTGACCTCAGGGAGTAACATGTATTAATGATACCAAGTACCCGGAGCCCCCCCCCTGTGCATATAAATACTCATCACTGATTGGAGGGAACGGACACAGACAAGTCATTCTTTACGCGGCGTTTGTGTGAAATAGAAATCAGATTTATTGATTACAAATCTATCAGCGAGTATCAGTTCTATGATCAATCAATCAGTATAAATCAGGAGCAAAGCCACGAGATCTCAAAGGATCAGCTTAATAGCCAGCGATCAGGGGTTAAACATTCAGCCAATCCGCAATCACAGGGAAATAGCATTTACATCTGCACAACCTGATCCAGAAACTTTCCATTAAGAGGAATATTAAGAATGGGATTTTCCAGTAATGTTTGAGCCAGTTGGTGGATCTCATGTCCTGCTCGGCCCATTATCAGAGGGGGATCCCATCATGTTTCTGCACAAGCATTCCTTTCTTTTTATACAATTATTCTTAATATGGGATTATTAGCTAAACCCAGCAAGGCATTCTATGGGTTAAAGAGTTTTCACTCCTAGAAATCATTTTAACTGACACAAAATCCCAAAAATCCTCAAATTCTCAGCCAGGATTTATCCCCATATACCCCGAATGCAGCATGGAGCGGCTCGGTGAAGGCGGCAGTGAAGGTGTGTAAGTGTCTGATCGGGTCACACAGCTCATAAAAGGACAAACGTCCGACCTCATAGTCCAGGAATATCCCCAATCTATGACAGGAAAAGGAGTGAGGGAACCGGATCTTATTACTGTCATGTCTCATATAATACATTTTTTTATTATAAATCTTCCCCAAACCCCAGGACTTGTTATTTCCAATCCTTGACTGCTCTCCCCTCCTCTCTATACTGGGATAGGTCATCCCGACCCCCCACTCCCCTGATTCACTGCCCTCCACTTCCCAGTAATGTCGCCCAGAGGAGAAACTCCTGGAGCTTAAAACCTGAGGATACTGAAATCTCTCTGGTGTTTCTGGGCGTCTCTGATTTATTCGTGACCCGGAAACAGTTTTCAAATCCTCTGATACAGAAACATCATTACTAGCCGTGTTTACATCCAGTAACATGTCTGAAGCCGTGTTTACATCCAGTAACATGTCTGAAGCCGTGTTTACATCCAGTAACATGTCTGAAGCCGTGTTTACATCCAGTAACATGTCTGAAGCCGTGTTTACATCCAGTAACATGTGTGAAGCCGTGTTTACATCCAGTAACATGTCTGAAGCCGTGTTTACATCCAGTAACATGTGTGAAGCCGTGTTTACATCCAGTAACATGTCTGAAGCCTCCGTACACGGCGCCGTCTCGTTATTCCGGTCACAATCCCAGCTAGGCCTGAGTGTAAGGTCACTGAGATCAGACCCACATCCAGATCTCCTGCATCATGGACCTTTATGTCACGTCTCTCTGTGTCCTCCTCAGTGTCACAATAGTCGTCTCTGTCTGATTCCCGTCCTTGTAAGACAGTTACTGGGTCGGTCATGTCACACAGCTCCTCGATGTCGCCCATCTTCCTGGACAGCTCCTCCTTCTTTATTTCCAGCTGCCGGATTAGATCTGAGACTCGGAGTGAGACCTGCTCTTCCTGCCTGGAGATCTCACTCAGGACTCGCTTCTCCAGGGCTTCCAGCTGTTTCCTGATGTCCCTAATCAGGGCAGTGACTCGCTCTGTTACCCCGGCTGCTTTTCCTTGCACTTGTCTCCTGAGCTCCTCCAGGTTCTGGACTCTTTTCTCGGCCTCCTCTCTCTGTGAGGTCAGTTTCTGCAGAATATTCCTCAGTTTCTCCTTCTTCTTCTCAGAGGCCTCATTCAGAGTCTCCACCTGGTGTCCCCTGTGCTCTCCGGCCACGCAATAAACACAGATACAGGCCGCGTCCTCACAGCAGTAATACTCCAGGACCTTCTTGTGGACGGAGCATTTCCTGTTCTCCAGTGAAGTGGTGGGTTCAGTTAAGACGTGTTCTGCTGACTTGCTGTGGACCCTCAGGTGGTTTTCACACAGAGAAGCTTCACACAGTAGACATGTTTTAGCAGCCGGTACCGGAGACTGAATACAGTAAGTACAGGGGATCCCGGCCTCCTCCTGCTCTGGGTGAGTAGATCGGATATTCTCAGCGATGTTCCGCAGTTTCCTGTTCTTCACCAGAGCCGGACGCTCCTGAGACTCTGCTCTGCACTCAGGACACTTATAGGCTCCAGATCCCTCCTGTGTGTCCAGCACATCCCCAATGCAGGTCCTGCAGAAGCTGTGTCCACATGGCAGGGTCACAGGGTCTGTATAAATGTTCAGGCAGATGGAGCAGGTCAGCTCGTCTCTCAGATCAGCAGACGCCATCGCAGGAAGCAGAATGAGAAACGAAACTTAACTTTTCTCCTATCAGGAGTCAGTGGGCGTGTTTTACCACATTCCACACACACAGGGTGTGGACACTTTGCATCATGGGACTGTCTGTTAACACTGTAGTTTCCTGATTTGAGTTTTCCCTCTGGTTAAATCTCACTGGTGGATCCAGAGGGGCACAGGGGGCATTTCCCCCCCCCCCCAGCTGCCGTCCCATTGTAGGTGATACAGGGGACCTTTGGAAGTTTGAAATCCTGTATCTCCGTTTCTCCACATCATACATAGACCATTGAGGTGTCATTGGAAAGGCCAGAGTCTGACCATCCCAATGCTTCCAAACATGACTATGTGCAATGTACAGCGTAAAAGTAAAACTGTGTATTTTTCTATATTTTGTTTTACATTGTGTATTGGAGGATAAAAAGTGAAATGGCTCAGAAACAAAGGGGTTAACTTCTATGTATCAAACCTCTGGATTTCACGTGAAAAGGCTATTTCCTGGATACACTCAAAATATGTAAACTTCTATAGTGTGTGTATACTGTATGTCCAAACCTGTGTGTGTATCTGTGTATATATGGATGTGTATATAGCTGTGTATGTGTCAATGAGTGTGTGTCTGTATACAGCTGTGTGTGAGTGTGTACCTGGGTGCATATCTCCCAAATGTCTCTGCTTTTGAGGGACAGTCCCTACTTTGGGCCCAAATCCCCCCTTTTAGTTTTTCTTTCAAATGTTCCTCCTTTTAGGCGCTCTCCAATATATTCAGGGAGTGCAGGTGTATAACAGAGCTGCACAGCAATAAAACTCCCAGCAATGAGTCTATAAACCATTGTTTCCCAAACCTGTCCTCAGGAGCCGCTGACAGGCCAGGTTTGCAGATATCTGAAGCCCAGCACAGGTGATATCATTTGCTTCTCAGTGATTGGAGGATTTCCCCGAGGAGATCTGCAAAATGTGGCCAGTTAGAGGGTCCCGGGGACAGGTTTGGGAAACATTGCTGTAAACTCTAATAAATGGAATAAGATACTTTGCTTTGATTTTATTTAACATTTTATTGATATAAATGTCGTAATATTTTGTGATGTCGCCTATAAAGTCTGGGAATAGGGGAGTTTGTGAGCCTGGCTTTAGCGGCTTCCTAAATGCTGTGTGTGTGTGTGTCTGTGTGTGTGTGTGTGTGTCTGTGTGTGTGTCTGTGTGTGTCTGTGTGTGTGTCCGTGTGTTTATCTGTGTGTGTGTCTGTGTCTGTGTGTCTGTGTGTGTGTGTCTGTGTGTGTGTGTCTGTGTGTGTGTGTCTGTGTGTGTGTCCGTGTGTATGAGTGTTTGTGTGAGTGTCTGTGTGTGTCTGTGTGTGAGTGTCTGTCTGTCTATGTGTGTGAGTGTCTGTGTGTCTGTGCGTGTGTGTGTATGTGTGTGTGAGTGTCTGTGTGTGTATGTGTGTGTCTGTGTGTGAGTGTATGTGTGTGTCTGTGAGTGTCTGTGTGTGTGTGTCTGTGCGTGAGTGTATGTGTGTGAGTGTATGTGTGTGTCTCTCTGTGTGTCTGTGTGTCTGTCTGTCTGTTTGTCTGTCTGTCTATAGTGATGGGCTGAACACCCCCATTATCGGTTCGCATTCAAACTCGAACATCAGAAAACGTTTGAACGCAAACACGATTCGAACGCAATGCAAGTCAATGGGGCTCAAAAGTTTGAAAATGAAGGTCCCCTCCAGAGGGCATATATGCAAGATATGGGTCATAAAAGGTGTATGGGGGTCCGGATACTGCCATGGGGGACAGCAAACAATGAAAAACTAATTTTAAAAAAAAATGTTTTTAACCATTTCACCGCTGTGCGCTGAGCTCATTTTTTCCGCTTTTGCTCATGTTTAAACGCGATTTGAAGCCGTGGGAAATGTTTTATCACCAACGAGTGGGAAAAATTACCATTTTAACGCAAACGTTAATGCTCACTTGCGCGAGCATTAACGTTTGCTGCGGTGCTTACAGCATATTACAATCCAAACACTAATGGGTTAAGTAACGCGTTTGCGTTTGGTATCTTGCGCTTTTCTGCGCGAGGTTAATGTACATTGCGCTCCCTATACTTAGCATGGGGAGCGCAAAGTGTTAATCAGCGCTGGTATTACAAAGTCCCGGCGCTGATTAACATCCGGCTGTGGTTAGTGGAAAGTTAACCAGAACCAGGACTTGGTGTTAACGGATTCCGCTTCTGCAAAATCCGTTAACACCAGCCTCAAAAAGAAAATAAAGACTCAGATACTCACCTCCTGTCCCGCGGCGAGGACCGCGGCTCCAACTGCCTCCTCCGTCCGGCGGGAGCAAGGAAAGACTGGGGGAAAAGGTCCCCTAGTCTCTCCCTGCGTATAACTACGTGGACCCAGGGGTGGATCCAGACACAGGTTTTGGGGGGCATTCTACCAGTTTTGGCCAAGAGCTGGTGTTGGGTTCGCAGTGACAGGTGGATATATTTGCCCCAGCTCACATTGATATATTGCCCCCAGCTCACATGGATGTATTTGCCCCCAGCTCTCACCTCCTCTGCTGCCAGGCCCCTCCGCAACCGTTCTGAGTACCTGCCGGCCGTTCTTCTCCCTACGACCGGCCGCCGGCATGCAGCTTGGCCGCTTGCCGGGAACCACCTGACCAGCGCAGCCGCGTTCTCACGAGATCGTGGAGTTCACGTGAACTCCGCGATCTCGTGCGCTGGTCAGGTGGTTCAAATCCCAGGCCAGCGCCAAGCTGCATGCCGGCCGTGGCAGCCGCTCGTAGGGAGAAACATTTTCTCAGGGGGGGGCGTTGCCCCCCCTGGATCCACCCCTGCACGACCAGCCGGATCCCGCGAGGCAAGATCCAGCTGGTCATGGGACCGGCAGGGGGGAACTCAATGGAGTCCTATGGAGTCCAGGATATTTACGCGCGGTAACAACGCAGGCAGCATTTTTTGGCCCTTCATTGTAATCCAGCGTTAAAACGCAGATGCAAGGGGGAAAACAGCGGGTGCAGGTTTTCCTCCCTTGCGCCCACATTTGACGCTGAGAACGTAGTTTAACCCAAGGTGTGGGAAATGTTTTAGCAACAAGGTGTGGGAAATGTTTAATCCAATAGGCTTCAATGTTAAAAAAGGTGTGGGAAATGTTTTAGCCACAAGGCATGGGAAATGTTTAATCCATAGGTTTCAATGTTAAAAATATTCCTGTTTTAATGCAATATCTAAAAAACCGTTGCTTATAATACTCTAAAGAGTCTCTTTATTTTTAGATTTTTTAGGATCTTTTAAGCATTTTTAAAAAAAAAAAATTCCGAACTTTCCTCAAACGGCCCAAAAAGTTCAAAGTTCGTGAATTTTCGAACAGCCGATGTTCGAATCGAACTTCGAACTTATTGGAACCGTCAGCCCATCCCTAATTGAGATTCATCTGGTTCAATATAGCCAGAATGGTTTATAGGACTTTATTTCTGCTATAAGAACTTTAAGATACAGTTACAAGTATTTATAAAGTGCCAACAAGTTCCGTAACGCTGTACAATGGGAGACAGAATAACGGATATACATTAGAAAAAAATAGGAACCACTAGTTGGTACAAAAATTGACAAGAATGGGCTTAACCCAAGAAGTTAATTGATGACAAACCCAACCTTTATTTACACATTTGCGTTATAGACACTCATAAAAACATATGATATGGGGGGGGGTGAATGGATCACGGAAATACAATGTGAGTAAGATGTAGCATAGGAGGAGATCACTCGTATGAATGCTCCACCGAGCATCATATAAAGGCATACAGGACCTCTCTCAGGTGGGGGGTTAGATTATACAGTTGTGTTCAAAAT
This sequence comes from Leptobrachium leishanense, assembly GCA_009667805.1. Classification (NCBI taxonomy): domain Eukaryota; kingdom Metazoa; phylum Chordata; class Amphibia; order Anura; family Megophryidae; genus Leptobrachium; species Leptobrachium leishanense. Next base: position 17,701 of record RXON01002330.1, read on the forward strand.
GATTCAACCCCCACTGAAATTGAGTGTTTTGGCCAGTTTGACATTGATTTTGATCATTCAGTCATCTTGCTTACAATTAAATCAAAGAGGCACGTGTAGGTCAGACAAATATAACATAACATTTATAATGAAATAACCACAAATGTCTTTTCTGTGCTCACATCATTATCAGTTTTATTCAACCCCCAAGTGACATTCAATCTTAGTACTTAGTACAACATCCTTTTACAGTTATAACAGCTTTTAAACGTGAAGCATAGCTTGACACATAGCGCTTTATACATAAAGAATAATAATAAAACACTCTCACCTTACAGTCCTGTCCTCCTGTTTCCAACCCCAACCCTCCCAGATTGTGAGTTCCTACAGGAATAGGGCCCTCATCTCCTCCTGTACTGTTTGTCAAATGTTGTTCAATGTATTGTAACCCTGTCTATACTGTGCTTATTGTACAGCGCTGCGGAATATGCTGGCGCTTTATAAATAAAGAATATTAATAATAATAATAATACACAGGTGTCTTGCAGCGATCTACGGGTATCTTCGCCCATTCGTCATGGGCAAAAGCCTCCAGTTCAGTCACATTCTTAGGCTTGCGCACTGCAACTGCTTTCTTTAAGTCCCACCAGAGGTTCTCAATCGGATTTAAATCAGGTGACTGCGATGGCCACTCCAAAATGTTCCAGTCTTTAATCTGCAACCATGCTCTAGTGGACTTGGAGGTATGCTTGGGATCATTGTCCTGTTGAAAGGTCCAACGTCTCCCAAGCCTCAGGTTTGTGACGGACTGCATCACATTGTCATCCAATATCCAGTGTGTATGAGCATATCACAGAATCCACAGCAATAAAACTCACAGTAATGTGCAGTGTGTATGAACGTATCACATAATACACAGCAATAAAAACACAGTATACCACAACCAGTATTGCTAAGAAAAGGTTGCTAGGAAACACAATGTTCTTTGAATCACAGCAACAAAGCTTGTGTAGCGCTGCTTTAAAAACACTGTATTCTGGTGCATTGAACTATTGCTGCCACCAGAGAGAGAGACAGAGACATTGTTAGACTATGCTGGACAAAACCGAACTACAACTACCATCATCCTTTGCGTGGGGACAGGAAGGGGTGGTACAGGAAGAGGAAAGAGATCAGCAGCCTCGTGCAAGGCAGAAGCAGAGTGAGTGGAGCAGTGAAAGGTGGAGGGCGCACATTGGAGCTGTCAGGGATCGCAACCAGGCCGGAGTACAGATGCTGTCTTACTGGTGCTGGAGATCGGGACAGTGACCATGTTGAGACCTACCTGCGCAGCGCTGAGAGGTCTGGAAGAAGAGCTAGATCTGGCAGGACCCCGAGTTAGGAGACCGTGCTGATCGATTGGGAGTGCAGGCTGTCGGATATAATCTCTGCACGTGAATACAACACATTTGTATATATTGGACTTATCAGCCAAGCCTCCAATATGTCTATATTGGATTTACTGGACCTATCTCGGCAGTTGCCTCTAATATTTCAGGGATTATTATTTCATAAGAAACTTATACGAGACACAAATATCAATCGTCTATATTTCTTAGAAATTATCCTGAATTCTTTTAATTGTCTGTGTTTTGCTTTGAAAAATACAATAATCAATAATCGGATAAAAATATATATATTTATTACGTATACAAAAAAGTTTCAAATCTCATATCATAAACAAAAATTTATAAACCACAATCCATCAGCATATAAAAACTAGCTTCACAATATATGTATCTCCGGTTAGTAACTGCATATATGATTTAATATAATATACCTTATCAGTTAGTAACTAATACACAAATAGTTAATAAACATTTCTGCTTAATACAACATGCATTTCCCAGCAAACAATGTTTAACCAGCCAGCTCTTATAGATATATATATATATCTATGCTACATGGATCAACAAAAGATGAGCTAATTTAATGATAAGTAATAAAAACTTATTTAGTGAATCCTCCCCTAATCGAGAATTAAACTTCTAATCTTTTGCTTTTTATTTTGTAGTTATATAATTCCTTGCTTATTAATTTTAATCACAGTAATTTCCAAATTCAATATATATATTGGTATCAATCTTACAACATTTCTTTTAGGAATAAATCCTTATATCCAATATTATATTCATATTTCTATCTGCAGAATAGAAAATACTTAGAATTTGGATCTAACCCAAGTATCTGAGAAATCTCAGTCTACGTTGCAAGAATATCTACAAATATATATAATTACAATAATTCCTTTTTTTTTCATACATTACCTGTCCAATTTGGATGTTGATAAATCTTGGAATTTTCTATGTGATGCTTTGTTTTGGAATATGTGAAGATTATCGATATCAGATAATCAATGCATGTGAGTTAGAGATTTGGTGAGAGTCAGAAATTTGGTGAGGATCTTGATTGCCTCATGTCTTGGGATCTGCCTGCATCGTGGTGTGAGTCTGAGTGTTGGAATCTTGGACTCTCGGAGGGTCATGTGTAATGCATTGCAGTGTGAGTCTCTGAATGCTGGAATCTCCGACTGACTTGCAAATAACATTGCCGCTTATTATAGCCAATTTGACGTCACTGGCAATATTTTTGGTATATCAATTACAATATTTACTATCCTCTAGAGGGCAGTATTGCGCTTCTTAATTAATTCCACCATTTCTTTTTAATATCTTATCTCGGGTCAAAAGATCAATCTGACGTAACAAAGAACCTCTCTCTCAGTCATTAGACACTGTCTCCATCTGATTTATATCCCTACTCCCTTTTGAAATTACTTACTCAGAGTCCTATCAGCTAAATTCTTTTCTGGTTAACTCAACAGAATCTATTCTTTAGTAATTTTTATTATTTACCAATTATATACTTTCTACAATATTATTGGAGTATATATTTCCTACTGTAAATATAATAAAATATACCTTGATTATAAACATATATTTTTGTGAATATAAATCTATATTAGATATTAATTCTTATTCCTATACCAAAAGACAAAATATCTTGTTTTTAAAAACTTAAGACAGACCAATAAATTTAATTATGACACGTTTTAGCACTTAACTCTAGGTTCCTTCATGTCTGGCACTTCTTAAAAAAAATATAAAAGACTTCACCCAGGAATGAACTCTGTAAAAAAATATCTCGTTGATTTCTAAACCTAGAGAAAATTGAGAAAGAAAACTGTCTTTAAAACAAAATGGCTACAGGCATCCATTTTACCTTCCTTTGTGTAATATACCCGACAAGGCGGTGGATTGTTGTTCCAGTTGCGGAGATTTGGCAAGCAGGAGCAGATTCAGTGGCACGGAGTCCCAGTGTACAGCGGCGAAGATTCTTTGACTGAAGCATTGGGTCCTGGACAGTCTCGTTCATCAGATGGG